>VYZW01024966.1:69213-124300 GCA_013401315.1 Balaeniceps rex
GATTTATAAAAATTTGCATAGTGTTTCCACAACATTCCATTTCTATCTATCTTCCCCGTTTATGTGGGAATAGCTTGAAAAGGGGAAGACGGCTTAGTCTGAGGGATGGGGTTCCCTTTGCTCCCCTCCGCTTCTCAAGGTGGAGGGGATGGAGGGACGTTGCTGTTACCTGGCTTGCTCTCATCCCTTCCTCACGCTTAACTCTCGGATAGCATTGTGAACTCCTAAAACGTGGCTCCTCGGCAGGTTTTTAGCCAGCCTAAACCCCTTCAAGGCGTAGGCTAACTAGGTCATCTTTACATCTGTTAATCTTGTGAAAATTGCTTAGGTAAGTGTGGAGGAGATTTTGTGCTTTCAGAGGGCACAGAGTTGGCACCTCTTTGTCTCTGTAACTTTGAAGATGTATAGGTAGGGCTTGGCCTCGTCTTTCATTTATGGATTTCATTGGAAAATTTATGTGCTTTCCTTAGGTATAGATCACTGAAGCAGAATGAAGCCGTCTTTTTTTCTGTTTTATTGCATTTCTTGAGTAGGCAAATTCATAAGTAGCATCAGGGCAGACTCAGGAAAGAAAGGAATTGGATCAGTGACCATTGCACCATTGCAGTTTTTTTCTTAATGTGCGTGTGAATGTTTTGGTACNATAAAATGGGTGAGTGGATTTTTACACGTCTGTGTAACTAATGCCTACGTCCTGGCTAGCCTGAAAGGTTATTGGAGAACTTTTGCATCTGACCTTTGCTAGATAACCACCATAGCATAAATATTCTCCCAAATATGAACTTTTTTTGTTCGTTTAAAGGCAGGAGGATCTCTTACCTGAGAAATGGGGTGTGAATGTTTTGTGTTCTCTTTACTCTGTCCTTGTTAAGATGTGAGAAAGCTATACTGCTACGAGCAATTTAATTAATAATTGGAAGCCATACTGATAATGGATGTGGTAATATTTGTAAAGCAAACCTACNGGACGGGGAGAGCTTTTATTTCTATTTTTGCACAGCGGAATGATCGAGCAAACTATAGCCTTAGTGGAATTTTACCTACTTATTCATACTACAGTCACACACCAAGCTGACAAGCAACATCCACGATTTATAGTAAGGAGATTTTAATAATCGATGGCCTCTTTACGTTGGGATTGCCACCACCATTTGTTCTGGCTGTTTCATTTTAAAAAGAACAGACTCAAACTGTTGGACAGCTGCAATTTTAAAAGAAATATTGCTTACTACACCATCTTAAAAAAAGTCATTGTTTCACGCATCGCCTTTCTAAAGCAATAGGGAAGAATAAAAATCGTACTAGAACTTCTGTGTCCTCATTATAGGTTCATGTGATGCAGGATCAAAGTAACACCACTAGAATTGTATGTCTATACCATCTAATGTAGAATAATCTGGTCTTAATTCTGTTTGTCACTGTCAGGTAGCTGTTGGTCTCATCCTGCATGAATATCCTACCTGAAGGTTAAACAGTTAAACCCCTGGAGATTGGCAGATCCTCCTTGTCTGTAGCTGCCTGGTAAATAGCATCTTCTCAGCAGAGAAAATAACAAATGACTTAAGTGGGGAATCAGACGCTTAGTTCCATGGTGTCAGTTTTTGGTTTNTTCCTTGATCATATGTAGCACTTTTGTTACTTTTTTCTTAAAGATATTTATATTTGATAAGTCTTTTTTTTATCATTTGAGAATTCAAAATACCAAACAGCAAACTTGCATTACAGAGTCACCCTGCGATCACCTTGTCATCTAGTATCTAAATGATGAACTGTGTGTGCATCTAAGAAAATTACATCTGCTGGCATTGTGTGGAAATGATCTCCTGGCATCCTGATAAAATGATATGTTGCTGCCGGTAAGAGGAAACATTTCAATGGAAACAGCACGGGAAGTGTTAGAGATGGGCAGGACTGTGTTACCTTAAAAATAAAAATTAAAAACCTATGTAAATTTTTGTATATGGATGTATAAAAATTTGCATAGTGTTTNTAAAAATCGTACTAGAACTTCTGTGTCCTCATTATAGGTTCATGTGATGCAGGATCAAAGTAACACCACTAGAATTGTATGTCTATACCATCTAATGTAGAATAATCTGGTCTTAATTCTGTTTGTCACTGTCAGGTAGCTGTTGGTCTCATCCTGCATGAATATCCTACCTGAAGGTTAAACAGTTAAACCCCTGGAGATTGGCAGATCCTCCTTGTCTGTAGCTGCCTGGTAAATAGCATCTTCTCAGCAGAGAAAATAACAAATGACTTAAGTGGGGAATCAGACGCTTAGTTCCATGGTGTCAGTTTTTGGTTTGCCCCTGTCTATTTTAGCTTTTCTTTGACCATCGAGAGGTACGAGGGANTGATCTGGAGTAAGTGAAAGAATTGGTGGAGACCGTGTCCTGGAATTTAGCCTTTGTTCTAGGGTTTTTTTCTGCACTATGGGAGTCGTCTTTGTCTTTCTGTCTCTGGATTTTCTTGAAAATTAAGCCTCATTTTTGTAGCATTGCAATTCAGTTGCAATTTGTTGTAACCTATCTGGAATTACTGCGTTTTGTTCTCGTGTGGGTTCCCTTGAAGTGGATCTGGTGGCAGGCTAGATCTACCTTTGTGTTCTGTGAATAGAAAAGAAGTTATTTAAGATGCTCCTCTTCTGTGATGGGCACAGATTGCTTTTAACTTTGTAGAGTAAGTTCTGGCTGTTATATTGTCACTCATGAAGTCCTTATACTTGAGTTGTTGTCTCTTACCGTCTTCTTAAAACAACAATTTCTACCTCCACTTCTTTTTTGGATTGTTTTGGGTTTTCTGTTTTGTTTTGGTTTAATCCCCCTACCTTTTTCCTGAAGTATGAGATCCCAGATGTTTGTAAAAGCATTATGAGTTGATAAAAATAGGTCGACAGAGCAATGAGCGATGTTAACCGTTGATGCCCTAGCGTTATAGAGACATCTTCTAAATACTCTATAAACATGCGTATTCTTACAGTGTAATCCCATTACTCATCTGTTGGATGTGAATGAGTTGGTTTTGAGTCAGCAGTGCACCTTTGCAGCAATTAAGGAATCGCATTAGGAAGAGCCTTCAGCAGGTCAAGGAAAGCGATTAGTCCCCTCTTCGTCATTTGTGGGACCACATCTGGAGTACCGCGTGCAGTGTTGGGCAGGGGTGAGTCCATCGTAGGGCTGCTGAGATAAGAGGGTTGGAGCACATGTCATGTGGTGAGAGTTTGTGAGAGCTGGGTTTGTCCAGGCTGGCTCTGGGGGCACCTTGTATTTTGGTCTTCAGTTATCTTAGTGGGAGGGTTTAGAGAAGATGGAGCCAGGCTCTTCTCAGAGGTGCGTAGCAAAAAGGTGACAGGCAGTGGGCTCAAATTGCATTAAAGAAAATCCCGTTATTAATTGCGTTAAAGATTATAAAGAGAAATATCTTCATACTCAGAGTGGTAGAACGGTGGCCCAGAAAGGCAGTGGAAACCCCATCCTTGGGGATATTCAAAACTCAACTGGACAAGGTTGAATTAGAGACATCCAGAGGTCTCTTCTGACCTAAATTATTCTATGATTCTGTACAAACCTGCTCAGGTTGAGGTGTTTCCTAGTTCTGATCTATACATGTTGACTTCTTAAAAGAAATTCTCTTAATTTGCTGTTGGCTTTTTTTTTTTCCCTGTTTTGCCATTCATAAAAAGTTATCTTTCCTATTCTCCTAATAGCGGGAAGCTTTATTTGCAGGGTCTGGCTCCAGGTTCCAATCAAGCCATAAGTAATAAATTTGATTAATTATTTGCTCTGTTTACACAGTTCTTCAGGGATATTTGAATTATTCTGTTTCTTTCATTGCCTAACATCAGACTGGTAAGTTTTCCATGTTTCCGTAACATTTGTGCTGTAGATCAGTTTTTGCCTTCGTTTGTGAGGATTTATTGTTGTCTTGCTGCTCTGAGTGCAGGCAAAAAATTTCACATAGCTGAGCGTATTAGAGGAAAAATTGTAGTTAACTTAAGCCCACTGGTGACTACTACGATAAGCTAGAAATTTTTGGTTTAGTAAGTCATTAATTGGTGATTATCAAAAGCTGAAAGGGTATGAGTAGGAGAGAGTCACATTATATTCGCTTGGCTCTTCCTTTTCTTTCCTTAAGTATTTGCTGTTGGCCACTGCCAACAGCAGGAAAAAGAAAACCATACTTGACTATACAGATTTTAGGTCTGATTTGGATGTTATTTTGAAGAGAAATCGCAATGGTGTTTGCGAATGTGGACTGGCATGGGATCAATTAGACTCCCAAGTGTTAATTTCTGCCTTCAAGGTGCATATGAATATGGAGCTGAGTTCACCAAGATTTTGAGTTCCCCTGTGTGGTATAAAAGTTTTCCTTCACAATGAGATGCTGCGTGCAAAAAAGTAAAATGAAAGCATTGTGCTGGCCTTCCCCCAGAGTAGTTGAGTCCCCGAGGCATGTGGTAGTTGTAACAGGGTTCCATAAGGGAACAGGTTTTATTTTTCGTATAGATAAAACCTGCAAAATTGGTATAAGAGTTTTCAAAACTCAAAGTTGCTGCCTCTAAAGCACTTACTGCAGGACGTTGTTTCCCTGTGTGTAATCTTAACTCAAACGCAAAGCTCGATTCACACCTCTCTCTGCAAATCACTAGGATTCAGTGTGACATTTTGCCCATAGTACTGAGAGCTGTGGATGTTTAGAAGGAGAAGATTCCGCCCCCCCGCCTTTATCCCTGGAATTCTGCTCATTTCAGATAATAATTTTCTTACCAGAAGGTTTATGTTCCTCCTCCCACCCCAGCTACATCATTGTGCAGCCCTCATTCCTTAGCATTCATCAGCTTCTTTCAAGTTCATTGGATAATTACCAGCACATTCTAGGGTTTTTTTTGTCAAAATAAACTTTGCTCTTCTTTTAAACAAGGCTTCCCACCCAAGTAGCTCTTGCACTCTTTGAAGTGACTTAACTTGATAACACTATTTTGATCAAAGTCTTAAGCTTGTAGGCAATAATCTTGAGTTTGGTGCAGTTTTTATCATTTGGCAGGAATCTTTGTTGGCAGGATTGGTCTTGAAAACTGTGTTATATGTCCATGACCTAATGTGTTCATTACACAACTGAAGATTTTGTGTCTTAGTAGCAGTAGTCAGGGTTGTATCACGATCCCGGCTAATTTAATGGAGTTTTGTGGAGTCAGGTGTTTTCACTGTGATTTCTTGGAAGGGAATGTTGATGGCCTGACCGAAAAGTACCTCACAGTATCCAAGAAGAGTTGCAGAGACATTTCAAAATAAAATATTCCCCCTTGGACTTTTTTGTAGCTGGGCTATTTACTCAGGATATTGAATCAGTTATTGGCCAACAGGCATTTGGCAAGCTGAAAAGCGTAGCCCTAAAACCTTCGGTTTAGCATCTATTACTGTTGTCTAATTTATAGGGTTTAAACTGTCCGACTAAAGATGTTGCACATTAATGAAAGAGGCATTCTAGAGGTGGCAGCTATAAATTCGAATTTAGAATACACAAAAATTGTTTTTCTCCTTTGTGTGATAACTAGAGAAGTGGACTTGGTCATTTTGAGGACTGTCAATACGATGACAGCATTTTGATGTTGGTTTTTGTCCAACAAATACAAATAAGATGAAATAAATGAAAGTCATCTCAGTGGCACCAGCGAAACAGAGATGTGGAGAGAAACATTCAAACATCTGAAGAGTTGCTCATCACTAACCTTGGCCTTAGGTTTTATCACTTACAAGTAGCTTAGAATTGTTTGCTCATGCCTGTCTTCACGTAGGCGTCCACTGAACGTAGGCGATGCTGTAGCTAAGATGGTGTCGGCACAATTACAATAATCAGTGCAAAGTACTCTCTGTTTTTGTTAAGGTTCTTCTGTCACACTCCCTTTATGAAAATCCGTATCATACTTTAGCTTGAGCTTGCTGGAAAAAGTAAACAAATACATTTTGCTCTTTCAAGATACCAAGATACGCTCTGTGATGCCTGCAACGTGCTTATCAGTGTAGTATCCAGGCGATAATATCGACAGCTTATGTCACGGAGATAGAAAAGGATTTGCCATTTTGAGCGCGGGGGGAAAAATTCACAAAACATATTTTAAGTGCTCCTTTTAATCAGGCCGAGCAAGAAAACTAGCTAATTGGTTTGATTGCTGCAACGTTGTGCTCTTCCCCGTTCTTTCCAGTAAGCTTTGGAGTGCTCTGGCCAACAGCTTGAGCGCGAGTGAACTAAAACCATTGAACTGGAGTGAACCGCGTAATGGGCCTTTGGTGTTTCTGTATGTACAGTGCATCTCTCTCTCAGATGGCTTGGCAGAAGGCTCTCTCTGCCATTTATTCCCTCTCTTCCCTCCGCTGTTCAATGGAAGCGGGTGGATTCTGCTGATCAAAACACCCAGCACACTTCTGCTAAATCCTTTCAAACCACAGCCAGGGTAATTGGGATGGGTAGGATAAATGCATAAGAGTATGGCAGTAAAAGTGATGGCAGTTCTTTTGAATGACTGGGTGTCCTCCTGACATGTAATTAGCTGCTTTAGAAAGATGTGGATTGGCATGGTCATAATTAAAAGGATTTCTGTCTTTTCTGTGATTGAAAACAGGAGATCTTCCGCCCCCTAATTCTCTTTAATACCAGTGTTATTAGTGACACTTGGAACACAGCTACTTCGTAAACTTAAATAATGACCTGTTCCTAATGGTAACTTACAACAGCAGGGACTGAAACTGAGTTTAGTTTTCTACGCAAAGCTGCTTCTCTTCCTTTTCTGGTGGTTTTTTCCCCCCTGCTCCTGCATGTATTGCTTCTCGGTAAGTTTTAGAAACAAAACGGACGTTTAGTTAGGTGTGACAGCATGATTACAGATTACCCAGGGTTCTGGTTTAGCTCTTTTTGATTTGTTACTCTGTTGTAGTGTTAAGGACGATTTGCCATGGTCCAGGACGCCGCTGAATTGCTCATCCTCTGTTTTCACCCTGCCTGCAGGCAGAGGGTACCGATCGCGCTGTTGGCCTCCGGTTGCTGAAGCAGGGAACGTAGCTAGCTCTTCTGTGCCGCTCCAGGTTCTCCTTTGTAGTGTCTGGGTTTGGAAGCCTTACCCGCAGTTCTTGCCAAGTATATAACTGTATTGTCCTCAAGCCGTCTGCTGTTGCAGTTAGCATGGTGTGTTGTTCCGAGCTAACTCACCTTTTTCTTAAGAAATCTCAAAATAGCCTGCAGTTGGGTAGTTGGCTGGTCAGTATGTTTGCCGTTCACGACAGGAGAGGATATATGGTGGTGACCTAAAATAACATCGTAATCTTTCTCTGATATGTTGCTAGATTCTGAAAAAGCATCCGCCATAGGGAGTTACGTGCCTTTTTAGTCTGTGTTTTTGTGAGAAACGTTATCTGTTGACCAGTCTGGAGCACTGCAGAGCCTGTGCTCCATTTTTGCCCTGAAGTTTCTTGACCATGGTTTTGCATAGTGCTGTTCTCCTGCTGTAGTTACTTATCAGGCAGGTTTCTGGAGTTTTCTGGTATGCAAAGATGCGTATAGAGACTCTTAGTCAAATTTAGAAAAGTTAGCAAGTTCCTAACCCCAACAGATTTGCAAAAGAAGTTAGGAACTCAACTTCCTTAGGCTCTTCTTTAAAGCCTCCAGTTACTTTTCGGCTTCTTTGTACTGAAATACTTGTGTAAATGTCATCCAATGCCACTGTGGTCCGGAACAGACCTGAACAGAACAGGTCTTGGGTACTTCAGTTCTTCCAGCGCGGTTACCACTGGTGGTACTACACTCACAGTAGCAATGGTAGCAACTTCTTTTCTAGGACATACATTTTTAGCCGTTAACTTGCTGCTGTCACTGGCCTCAATTCAGCTTCCTATCCTCCTCTCCCCACCCCTTCTCCGTAACTAATTAAAGTCTTCCACGTTACGGCAAGATGGCATATGTAGCTTAAATAACCCACCTCTATAATTAAGAGGTTGACTTTAGCCTTCTGAGATATATTTTACATCATTTGAGATTTCAAAGTACATTTTACTTACAAACTTTATCTGTCAAATCGCTCAAGGAGGGCAAAGAGATAATGAAAGTAAATTATTAATTAATATTTCTCACTCAGTATATTCCATTAAGAATATTAAGCATATATTCCATTCCTCGAAGCGTGTTTGACTTTGGATATATATATTTTTCTTAAAAGTCTGCCTGCTGGTAAAATTGCTGCTATCTCTTTGGCAGGACTGTAGTGACAGTACTGAAAACATCCTTCAGGAGCTAACCAGAGCCAGGAGCTCAGAATATCAACTCACTGACCAGTTTTTCCTCTACCAGAGTGCAAGCAGTTTCATTTATGTATTATGGCAAGTGAGCAGATCTTTTCAAGACCAAAATGAACATAGACTCTGCCTTGACACATTCAAGCTGTTCTTCTGTTTCAAAAGGTTGGAAATAATTTTGGAGTGGAAAGTAGGAGCAGGAGCACCTCGCCTTTCTGCGTATGGGATAGAGTGGTTTGAGTTTAGGTGGAGCTACATTGGATACAGAATGGCAAAGAGGAAATTCCATGTGTTGCTGGGAAAGACTGAGTGTCTTGCACACAAAATGTGTAACTACTACTTGAGAAGGGTAAACATCTCGGATGCTTTATCAATGAGATAGTTGAAGCAGTTTATTAAATGCTCTGAAATCTCCAGCGTATGTTTCTTTGGGCCAACGTGTCTTCATGGCGCACCGTATAGCATTATAAAGTTTCTTTAGGAGCTGTTACTGGAATTTGAGAATCATAGAATCGTAGAATCGTAGAATCATAGAATGATTGAGGCATGCTTTTGTTCGGTTTGCAGCAGGGGTAGTTGCCTGTCGGTTTAGCTGAACATCTACATCTTGGCACACAGCTGCTCATTGGGCAGTAACAGTTTAATTCTGCAACTCTTCCTTCCTTTAGAGCTCTTTGAAGTTGCAGTCCTCTTTCTCCAGGTACTTGGAGTAAATACTATTGCGATGAGGGAATAGACCCTCTCATTTGCTTAACTTATCAGAGTTAACATCAGCTGAGAATCTGCCCCTAGATTTCAAC
Organism: Balaeniceps rex; assembly: GCA_013401315.1. Lineage (NCBI taxonomy): Eukaryota > Metazoa > Chordata > Aves > Pelecaniformes > Balaenicipitidae > Balaeniceps > Balaeniceps rex. The sequence goes on from VYZW01024966.1 coordinate 78,299, forward strand.
GATACTCACTTATTAATGCTGGGATTAGTAGCAGAGCAACAACGAAACAGTCCTGGAGTTGCATTGCCAAGTAGGCGCCTGGTTAGGAGTAAAGAGCCAACGAAGTATCCATGGACATTGAGAAGGTATTTGTAAATGTGTTGAGAAAAAAAATATTACTCCATTTATGTTTATAAATCATTGGATACGAACGGTAAAATTGGTAGAGAATTGTGTGGAAAAGGCAGATACTTTTAATTAGGGGATTTTTCTTGTTGTTTTTTTTTTTTTTTTTTGCATTTGGAAGGGCAGGATGGTTCGTTCATCTCGTTGGATGAAGTAGATAGAGTAGGGAGTTTGGATCAGAAATTGGGAGGCCGTCTAATATTCAGGGTCTCCTTGTAGGTGATAGATTGGTCCCTTCTGGCCTTAATTGTAAAACTATGATTCCAAAGAGGTAGACTTGTCTTTTACTCTTACCGTTATAACCTGTTCATAGTATTTAATAATTTATAGAGATTTGAGTACTAGAGGGGTTCTCTGCAGTAAGAACTTCTTTTAAATGTATGACTTCCCATCAGAGAACATATTGTGCCTTATGTCTCTAAACCACGTGAAGTTCCAGTTATGTATGATAAATATCTTTTTACACTTTGTACTTCTGCCATAATGGGAATCAAACAAATGTAGTTTTGATAACAGGTGGTTTCTGTATGCTGCCATATTACTCGGATTTGCTCCGCTATCTTACAGGTTCAGTCTATTCTGCTGACACAGCGATGCGTACTTTCATACCGGTCAGGGTTGAGCAGCTCAAGTATGTCTGGAACAGCGTTATTTTGTTCAACTGGTATTTTTGCTTCTTATTTGAAAAGAAACAAAAAAACCCACTAACCAAAAGCCCAGGTCAGTCTGAATTTCTAATCCTAAATTCTTTGTTCCTATTCATGACATTAGACGTTCGGGTACGTGAATCCCAGTTGTTAAGGGTACCTTGCAATGTTTTTTACTGTTACCCGAGAACATTCAACAGGAAAACCATTCAACAGGAAAAGTATTTGAGCAGTCATGACCGTTTCCTCTAGCTGCAGTGCCTCAAGCAACTGTTTTGTACAAATACTTTCATCGATTGCCAGCGTGCTTCAAAAAATATCACAGCCACCAGAAGTCCTCTTGCTAAACCGCTGCCTCCTCTTATTTCCTACACGGAGCCTGTATTTCCTTGAAGGAATTCCAAACGAGTGTTTTGAGCTAGACCTCCTCCAACTGCTCTGAGCCATTTGCTTTCCTCTGAAGTTGATTCTTGCTGGTACCGAATTTGTCACACGTTATTTTCCCAAACTTCAGTTCTTCTCATAGAGGTAACTTCTTTTATCTTTCATCCAAGCTCCTTCACACCCTGGTAATCCTATTTTACCTGGTTTACCGGTGGTTTTCTCATACTGAAGTGCTCTGATCTGAACCCGTTGTTCTGACGCTCTCTAAATAAGGGTTATGTCTTATTTCCATCCTAATAAAAAGCAATCCAGCGTAGTGCTGAAGCTAAGATTGGGTTCAGTCTTAGGAAATCTTCCGAGCTTTCTGCTAGCCAAAAGACATCGGGTTTTTCCAGCGTGGTTAGTTAGCAGCCCTCCTCCCTTCCCTCACTTCAGTTTTGATGCTTAGATTAGAAAATCAGGGAAATAGTAACTTTTAAGTACAATCTTTTTTTTTTTTTATTACTACTTGGACTATCTTTTTTTTTTTTTTTTTTTTTNGGTACTGGGCTGTGCACTTCAGCAGATACTCAGCAGTGTTGTAGCAAATGGCTTGCAAAAATAAAGGTGTATCGCAGATACGGCAGTGCTTCTAAACAGACTAGATTGAGGTGTCTTGCACACAATTATAGTGCTCAGGTTTATCTGTTCCGTTTAGTTCTTTGTGCTGTTTGTTGTTTGCTGCCTCTCCCACTCCTGTTAGCACTCACTTGTTGCTCTCCATGCCCTTTCTCCCCTTTCGCAGCCTTCGGTGACTTTTCCCATTTTAATTTTATTCCTGCCTGCTTTCTCTTGTTTCTCCTCCTTCTCTTTTTCCTGTTCAGGCACTTCATTACCTTCACAATTTCAAGCAGCGTATTTATGGTTAGACATCTTTTAATTCCTTTAACACTACTTTAGTCCAAGTCAAGAGGCATTCACCTTTCCTTTTGCCTATTAGACGGTGTTGTATCAATTGCTCACTTAAAATCCAGATAGGTATTGTCCACAGTGAACATAAACATGAAACATTTTGTCCATTCCGACCATTTAAAGAAAAAAAAATGAACTCATAAATTCAGTCAATTTACAGCAGGTTCTTCACTTGCAACCTCTTGCGTGAAATAAGGTAGTTCCAAGGTGTTGGACCACGGTTAACAGAGAGGGACAAGGTAGTAGCATCATTTTCTTTCATTTTATTTTGTCTTGCTTGCACTTAGTGTTGGAAGCTGTCTTAATTGGTGCAGTTGTTTCTTCTTGGTTTGCGTGCTGTTGCCTGCTTTTTTAATGTGAGGGTTTGGGACGGGATGCGTGGATTTGCATAGCTTTACTGTGTACTGGTTCCCCTTGTCGCTTCATTCACCCGGGGTTTGGGATCACTTTTTGCAGCCAGAGTAGCTGGTTTTATTATTATTAAGTTGTTTTAGAATTGAAGATGATTGGAAAAACTTGGAATTACTTTTCCAAATAGATAATGATAATGAAAACAGAGTTTGGCTTTTGATCTTCGCATCTTTCGGTATTATCGACTGAATTTTCTCTTTCTCTTTTGGCTTCTGAGTAAATTTAGACGTGATCTTGAGACTTGTGCTGAACTGAAGCTTGTGACTTGTTTCTAGTTGCTCTGGGGTCAGAGCCCTGTTTGTTCTTTCGAGAGGGACAGACTTTCGATTTCATCACCCGCTGCAATACAAACTCAAAAGCAAAAACCCTTTCGCCTTGCTTTTGGCTTTAGCCAGACCGTTAGTAATGTCTTTCCGAATCTCGTCAACAGCCGACCCTCCTTCATTTGCTGCCAGAGTTGTTCTTGAGGGTTACGGGCAGTGCTTCTCTCACCAGTGCAAACGCTCGGCGCGCTGCTGCTGGCTTAAACTGGGAGAGCACCGCGTCTCTTTGGAAGTCAGATGTCAGATCCGATATGATGAAGCGATACCAGCGTGCCGCAAGAACCACCGTAAGACAGGCTTTTACCTTAAAGATAATACAGGAATAACAAATTTAAACTAGATTTAGTTCAATAGCAGTTCTATCAAAGGGTGACAAATAAAAGTCAGTTGTGTCCATGGGGAGCGCTATTTTCTTGACAAATCGCCTTGGCTGTCTCCCTCTTGGTCTTTATGATCTTCCCAAGGCTGATGAAAGCCCGGGAAGTGTGAAATATGTGCAGTACTTTTTTAATTTTATTTTTTTTTCTTAGTGTCAATTTAAAAAGTGCCTAAGTGAGGAACAGGACTCCAGAGTGAGCTGGAGGAATAGGATTAGACCTCATTTCCCTCTTAAGAAAAGAGCCCTCCCTGCAGTCCCTCCGCACCTACGACTCCAGACGAGCGGTGGGAGTCCGGAGCCCTGCAGAATCCGGCTGGAAAGAAATCTCCGCTCCTTCCTTACCCTGCCCCCCTCGGTTTTCAATCTGTCGGTGGGGATCTTCTTAACGAATCTCATTTCTCAGCCAAACCTTAGCAATCTCCCATTTGGGGCGGACGGTAAAGAGGGGGGAAGCTTGGATAGAATTCGGTAGGAAACTGCCTCTTGGATTGCAGATACAAATAGCTTCGTGCGGTCGACATGCACCTCTGCGTAACCGTACATCTGAGACTCCGGGCAGAAAAAGCTACTACGCGTATTTAATCATCCCGTTTTGGAATCACAGAGGCAGTTTTTTGCTATATTCTTAATTATTTCTAGGCTTATAATAGTGGCACCTGCGAAACGTTGTGTCAAAATAATTGTAACTGTTGGCAGGGGGGTATAATTTTGTAAACATATGTGAGAATTTTACGTGGGGGGAAAAAAAAAAAGATAGATATCGATGCTAGTTTAAAAAAATTGCATTAAAGGAGAATTTCTTCTGACCATAGTAAAAGGAAATAACAGAATGCTATTAAGATGTATTAGTACCACTTAAGGATTCAGAAAATGAAAGCAATCCATATGTAGATGTTTTATTTTTCATTAGTAACAAAATGTTGTTTTCACTCTTGACAACTTAATAACATATGAGTTGGGAAAGCCTAGGAAATTACTATTGGCAAGAAAAGCTGTAAGGACTTCTCTTTTGCAGAGAACAGAAAATTAGCTTGTAGGATGTTGATGGGTGTTGATATAAGCAATGATCAAATGGGAATCTATTGCTGGGGTACTAATGAAAATAAAGTGTTTGTGGAGCCTGTAATACACACAGACCGTTTGACGTTGTACCGTCGCCCTGCTCTAGAGATGCCTTTTTTCAACAGTGATTTTTTTTTTTTTGTTCCCTAAACCAAGTGATTGTCAATAACAGGGGTTGTAATTGAAAAAAGATTAATGTAGTAGTGAGTGTCGCAAATCTAGAAGCGAAAAGACAGCGGAACAGTATCGGAGGCGCAAAAAAATGAAGCAGAACCCCCAAACAAAAACCCTAGCGGAGCGTTTTTGGTTTCGAAATTTTGTGCGTCTTCGTTTTGTTCCGCTGTCACGTTGACGCGGGGGCGAGGGGTTTCGTATCAACCTTGCATCTGCGGTCAGGGCAAGCGAGCGTGGCTGTAGTGGTAGTATTGTGTGTGTGGGATGGCTGGCGGTCGCCTACGGTTACTTCATGCGTCTACCAAATGCGTTCATAACATCAGATGAGCTGCGTCCCATCTCTGCTGGTCACCGTAACTCACCAGCGGGTTCTTACGTGTCCGTACGTTCCTCCGTCACCATCTTCCACTCGCGTATTTGTTTCTCCCGCCGTTTTCTCCCCGATGAAAATGGCACCTGTGTCTCATCTGCTGTAGGTGTTCTGCCTACCTCAAGAGGTAAACACGGTATCCTAGAGTCGTGTACGTTCACAGTCTGTTCTTCTTTTTTCCATGAGCACTAGCGCGCGCACACACACACACTGGAATGTATATTCTCCTCCCCCCCACCCCCAAATAACCTCTTGACCTGATCCTTGCTGTAGCCACCACCAACTCCTCTTGCAAATTGGATGCTGCTTTAAATGTGAAAACAAATGTTCAAGAAGCTATAAAACCTGAATGAAAGCTAAAGCTGAATTTATAAAGCCTTGTTGCATATGAGCCAAAAGTGCAAAAAGCTCTATATAATGAACTAACCTGCCACTCATATAAATATAAATATATATAAATATATTAAAATCAGACTGTTCTACAAAATTGTGTATTTGTATTTTTGTGTACGTACAATTTTCTGCTAAGCAGAAGGAGGATGTAGTATAGGATGATGTGAGAAGAGATTTTGTTTAATCATATTTCTTTGTTACTTATTTTTGTTAACATCCAGATGCCTGTCTTTGTCTTATGTGTATGACACTGTTCAAAAGGTGCAGTATCTCTCTCCCGCCCGCGCATCCAACCTCTTCCACCGTGAAAGAGTCGGGTAAATGCTACACGTCGTCGTCAAACCCCGCAAACATGCCTAGGTCTTGGTCTTCACAAGGGCTGCTCGCTCGGCTCGAAGACTGCGTATGTCACACTGGCATTTAATGGGCGCGTTGCGAGTTGCTCCTAGTAGTAATGTCCAATATTCACGCGCTGGTTGATTGCTTTTCACACGGGTGTTCTCCAAGCACGCTGCCTGCACCATCCACGGGCTGTAGTATCTTTGCTACTGGTCCTCAGCCAGAAATTTGTCGGGGGAAAATGAGGTAGTGTAGATTGGGAGAGAGGATGAAGAGATCCTTGTGTTAACGTTACCTACGGAAGAAAAGCAGCCAGGGAAGCAGTACTGTATATCACAGGGGAGTGAATCTCAGGTAACACCACCACGGAGGAAGATGGAGGTGCCGCGGGAAGGTCGTGTTCCCCACAGCTGTCTGCGCGCTGCCAAAGTGTATTTTTTGCTTTCAGGAAGGCAAGTTGGCGAGGTAGTAGGTTGTCCTTTTCCCTGTGCTGCTTGAGACACATCCTTCCATCCCAGGAGTTGCATGCGAGCCGTGCGCATCTCTGGTGGCTTTATGAGTTTGGTCCACTGCCGTAAGAACACTTCTGGCAGCCGCATTTGATGAGGTCCATCTTCTCGTGGCTTGATGCCCTTGCAGTAAGGATACTGATTTTTCAGAAGAATATTCTCAAATCTTCTCCAAATCGCTGCATTTATCTGCAAGATGCCGAGTGGGTCTGCTCCATCGTTTGCCACAAGGAGAAAAGTAATAGTTTTTCTCCCTTGGTGCGCGTTAGTTATGCATGGTAGAGTGGAGAACTGTCCAGGGAAAGAGGGGGGTCAACGGAGAACTAGATAAAACAGGATATAGTGCAAAAACGAACGCAAAGCTTTGGGCACGAGGTGATGGACGTTCACCTTCGGCTCCACCGCAGACTTGCTGCAGACCCTTGAGGCAAACCGGTCCTTTCCGCATGCTTCGGCGTTCCCATCTCCGAAACGCAGGTGAGAGTTAATATCCGTCACATCTTCCTCGGGCGGCAGATACTGCGAAAGTATGAAGTATCAACTTCTTCCCTTGTGTCCTTTGCCCTCTTTATTTTTTTTTTTTTTTAATTTAATTTCTAACAGTGTTTGAACTGAATTTTGGCCCAGGGAGAGCGATACTGCATCTTTACATGTAGGGCTCATATTTATAACAATGTGTAATGACTGTAGCAAAAGTCCTTGTTTCTATACGTGAATGGACAGAGAAACAAGTGCTCTATTGTATTGATTAAAATAGTTCAAATGAGTCCTGTATCATTGTATCTCCTATTCTGGATTAGTGCCTTTTGGACAGTAGACTGTTCTGTAATTAAAATGTAGTATAACTGCTTTTTTGTACAGTTTTGTTTTAATAAAACTTTTTTTTAATTTGTGTTTATTTTAGTATTGTACCTATTAGAAAATAAAAATGTATAACTCAACGACGCTGCGTTTCTCCTATAGTCCTTTTTCGTGCAAAGCTGTCTGGGTGTGGAAGCCTTAGAGAGGCCTTGGACGCAAGTAAGACCTAAAATATCTTGAGAACTTAGTAAATGTGGAAAATACTAACTCGTGTGAGAAAGACTTAAGTCTTTGTGCCTTCCCTTTTTTGTAAGGACAGTCCCCGGGAGGGATGAAGGTGTGGACGCTACAGTGGTACATTGGAAGCGGTGGCATCACTTCCTTGGAGTTCGAGCCGTGGGCTGATACCGAAGGCCTTTTTGGGGCTGTTTCCACTAAAAGAAGATACTAAAAGTAGAGTTTTATCTACTTCTCTGAGCGCACTTGCGCTTGTCACGAGCAAAGGTACTGGTACAACAACGTAATGGCCAAGGAGATGGTGCAAGCAAGGCAAAAGGGTGCACTTCTCTTTGGAAACCTCCCCTGCCAGGCTCCAGGAGCTGCGAGAAGGGCCCTTGGAGTCCTGTCCCAGCACAGAAGGGCTCTTGCTTGAGGAGTGGTTGAAGGGCTGCAGGGAGCAGAATTTGGGGCCATTTGGTAAGAAAACCAAGAAGATGTTGAAATAAGGAGTACAGGCATAATTTTGGGAAGCCAAAGGCACGAGGATGCGTTGGCTGCCCTTTCAGGTCCTGCACGTGGGTCACAACAACCCCACGCAATGCTACCGGCTTGGGGATGAGTGGCTGGAAAGTGCTTGGCAGAGAGGGATGTGGGGGTGTTGGTCGACAGCCGGCTGAGTGTGAGCCAGCAGTGTGCCCAGGTGGCCAAGAAGGCCACCAGCATCCTGGCTTGTGTCAGGAATAGCGTGGCCAGCAGGAGCAGGGCAGTGATGGTGCCCCTGTGCTGGGCACTGGTGAGGCCGCACCTCGAGTGCTGTGTTCAGTTCTGGGCCCCTCACTCCAAGAAGGCCATGGAGGTGCTGGAGCGTGGCCAGAGAAGGGCGACGAAGCTGGGGAAGGGTCTGGAGCACAAGTGCTGTGAGGAGCGGCTGAGGGACCTGGGGTTGTTCAGCCGGGAGAAGAGGAGGCTGAGGGGAGACCTTCTCGCCCTCTACAACCACCTGAGAGGAGGGTGCAGGGAGGTGGGGGTCGGTCTCTTCTCCCAAGGAACAAGTGATAGGACGAGAGGCAATGGCCTCAAGTTGTGCCGGGGGAGGTTTAGATTGGATATTGGGAAAAACTTCTTCACGGAGAGGGTTGTCAAGCACTGGAACAGGCTGCCCAGGGCAGTGGTGGAGTCCCCATCCCTGGAGGTATTTAAAAGCCGGGCAGACGAGGCGCTTAGGGCCATGGTTTAGTGGTGGGCTTGGCAGTGCTGGGTTAACGGTTGGACCTGATGATCTTAAGGGTCTTTCCCAGCCTAAACGATTCTATGATTCATTGTGGCCCAGTTGTGCTCAGTATCTCAGGGGTCTCCAAACAGGGTCTGCGGGGTGGGTGAGGAAGAGCTGCATAAAACGGGGAAGAGTTTCTGCAGCGGGTGTGTGTGAGTTAGCAGGTAGGAGCAGAACAGAGTCTTAATATCACGGAAACTGATTTATTTATTGAAACGGTGCCTGGGTTCTGCAATATTGGTTAAAATCAGGATGTGCAGCCAGGGTTTGAGGGAGATTTTGGGGCTTCACTCAGGATGGACACCCCCAAGATGAGGGGCAGGGCAATTCTTGTTGTGTTGGAGCTGCGGATAATGAGTAATAAACCTTAGGGGTGGAAGCACCTTTTAGATTGGTCCTTGTGCCTCCGAGACATCATGGGGGGGAAAATTAGCTAAAACTCTGCCGTGTTAGCTGAGGGGGNGCTGGCTCAAGAGCACAAATTGAAGGCAAAGCCCCCCGAACCGTTGGCTTTTGAGCCGTTTTTCTCATTGGGTTTTGGTTCTTCACAAGTGAAGCCCCACCACGTTTCATTTTGTTCTCGTTTCCATCGTAAGGGGTCGACCCACGGGAGCAACTCGGCCGTTACGGAGGAGTCGATAACACTGCCGACCATCGGGGCCCGAGTCCTCCAGCTCTTTTTTTTGGAGGGGAGAGGGGGAATGTGAAAGGACCCACACGTAGAGGGCAGGAGTGGTGGGGACGGGGCCTTTCCCAGCGTGACTGGGTGCACGTGCGGAGCCTCTTCCCACGGAGAGTGATGCCCCTCGCTGCCCTGGGCAGAGGATGAAGGACGAGGCCTCTCCCTGCTTCACAGATGAAAAGCAGGAATGCCAAAAAGCTCCATTTGGAGATTTTTAAAAAAAAAGAAACAGTGGAGGCCTGTGCTTTGCAAACAGCTCCGCTTCCAGCCCATTTGGTGCCTTTTTTTTTCCGTCCCCAAGGAACCAGGTGATCAGGGCACATCTTAAAAAAAAAAAACAAAACTAAAACCACAAACCTCTCATGAGAGGTCGGTGTCCAAAGGGGAGCAAAAATCCCCCTTGGAAGCCTGCCCGGCTGGTGGCAGAGCATCTCCTCGCGCGGCTCGGCCGGGGCCAAGCACGAAGGCCACGCGTGGCCCCTGGCACCGCACCCGCACCCGGTGCCTCCTCCAGCTGAAATCTGCTGCCTCCCCCCTCGCCGCTTGCAGCAAAGGGCTTGCAGATAAGTGAGGACAATGAAAGTGGTATTAATTTGAAGGAAAACCAAGGGAAAAAGGTGTTCTTTGTGGGTTTGGCGGTGTGTTGTGTGTTTTTTTTTAATATTCCTGCTCGTTTTGATCGGTGCCTTTTAAAAGCAGCTTTGGCTGAAGAACAGAATGAGCGCGGTTGCGGTGCGGGGAAGGTGCTACAACCGCCTTCCAGGAAGAGCGAGGTTTGAACAAAGTAACGGCACTTCAAAAGGCTCCTGTGTTTCAGCCAAAGATTATTTTTTTTTATTTTTCAAGGTAAAACATTAAAGGGAAGTGGCTTTAAAAAAAAAAAAAGGCAGCTGTATTTTCGTGTACTGATTGCAAGACAACACCGATAAAAATATCCTTTGCTAAATGACTTTCAGCAGGGATTGTGGAAGCCACAGGATGTTTGTTGCTTTTTAAAAAAAACACACCACCACACACAACAAACCACAACATAAAACAAAACCACCCCCCAAAAAAAAATCCAAGGCAAACCCTGCCAGTGGTTTCCAAGATGAAGCCGTATTTTGGAGAGAAGCGTTGCCAAAGCGAGAAGATAATGCACCCCAGGGAGGGTGTTTCAAGGACGCCCAGCTGCCCTGAACCGTGGGCTGGGTGCGTTGGGCTGGGTGCGTTGGGGTTCTCATCATCATGAGGCCTTTTTGGGGGGCAGGGGTGGCTGTAGCAGGGGTCCCCACAGCACCAACCTCCCTGCCTGCAGCACAAACCCCCTGGCCCGCAGCAAGGTAGGAAAGTCCCTGGGACCCCCCCGGCCATGCCCCAGGGCTCGTTGCCGTGCAAGGCAGCAGCAGGGATACGAGGGGAGGTGGTTTTTTTTCCTTCCGTGTGCTGGGTCAGTTCTGGGATAGAAGCTGTAGAGCGGGGCACGGCGTGGCTGCCAAATGCAAGGCGGCGTTTGGCAGCGCTCCTGCCTGTGAGCACAGCTTGTGCATAGCAAGAGGCGCCATGAAGCGCCAACATGAGTGACTGGCACCTCCGTGCCTGTGGCAGGTCCCGCCTCGGGCACTGGTGGGTGCGTTTAGGGTGACGGGACAACCTGCAGCGTTGTCCCAAGCGGTTTGACCCCTGGTGCAAGCAGCGAGGTGAGCAGGCGGTGGCATGGGGCGGCTTCCCTGAGTAACAGGCATTTGCTCGGTGTTGCAAGGGCCCCTGGGGGGCGGAACATAAGGAATCTGTCTGGTGTTTTTTTTTTTTTTTAATTTATCCTTTTTTTTTTATTATTTTGCTGATTCACTGCCATTACATTAATTAGAGACATTGATAATCTGTAAGAGGCGCCTGCCCGGCCTCTCCGTACGCTGCCCAAACCCCCAGCCCGTGGCACGAGCCGAAGGCAGCTGCCTCCAGCAGTGTCCGTGCAAGGAGGCTGGAGCAGGGCAGCCCCGGGGCTGCAGTGGGGTGATGTGAGGCAGAAAGCCCCGATGAGCCACCCAGAGATGGTTTGTTCTTTGTTCTGTTGTTGGTTTTTGTTTCTTTTTTTCATACAAGCCAAAGCTTTTACACCCCAGACCTAAGCAACACAACCGCACTGCCCGGCTTCCCCCCCGTGTGACACTGCAGGAAACAAGGCCGACTGTCTCGGCTGTAGGACGCACCTTGCCCTGACCACGAAGGAAACAAATTTGCCGGTTTCCTCCCTCTGCACCACACCTCACATCAACGGGGTAACGCCAGCCACGGCTGCGATCTTCTACTGCCACGGGCAGCGATGCCTGCAGGAAGCACGTGGCTGCTCGGAGGACATTTCATATTTTTCACACCAGTGGTTGAACAACCCCAAGACCATCTCATGGTTCTTACTCAAAAAATAAATAATTTCTTCAGCCTTACATCTTCATCCTCATTGTGGATTCGTAACCAGGACAGACCGGCTCTGGCAGCAGCCGCTGTCCCTCTGCCCTCGTGGCTGGTGAAAACCAACGCTGTGCGGGTTGGAGTAGCCCCTCTTCTCATCCATTGCTTGCTGCATCTGTACGATTTTGGGGAAATCGGGTAACGCCAGGCTGCGGCCACGTTAAAGTAAGTGTTAGCACCACGTTCAGTCTGATCTGGTTTGCCAAAAGGAGCAACCTGCACCCCAGCTCCCCCCCCACTAACCAGGTCGTAGATTTTTAAGCAGTTTCTCTACAGAACTTGTCCCATCCCAGCCCGCATCCACCTTCCCTGCCCCCAAAGCGCTGGGGCCGTTTACCTGGTTTTGGGGTGCTGCAAGAAGTTGGTTTTTACAGCTGCAGGGGAACAGAAGGAGCAGAGAAAATAAAAAAAAAAAATCACTGCAGTGACTAAGGGCAGTGACCAAGGCAACAACCCCTTGGCCGGTCTGAAGCCACCAGCTGGAGAGCATGGGGGGAGCACACCCAGATCTCCGTCTGCTTTTATTTAGCGTAACGACACGGAAAATATTAAATAAAGCCTTCCCTCGGCTCAGCAGAGCTCTGCGGACCCAGGGCCTGCAACAAGGATTCCCCCACCTGAAGGGCTGTAGGCAAAGTGCCCTTTTCCTGAGCATCAAGGAGGGAGGATGGAGGGAAGGTAAGGCCGTGGGCTTCCACTCATCGATGGGAAGGTCCCCAAATTGCAGGCAAGGAGGCAAAAGTCTTGTTTGAAAGAGATCTGGGCACCCTCGAGCAATGCTACTCCATCCTAAACCTAAACCTAAACCTTTTGGTGATACAAACCGGATTAACAAAGCGCAGACTTACCGGCTCTAAAGAAGACGTTTATTTAGGTACTGCAGGCTGCATTGTATGTATAATACAATATTACAGTAATTTAGTATTGTACAGACATAATTAAAAACTTTACAGCTCATTACAAAGTATCTTTGGATTTTAGCTCGTTTAAAAGTACACCGATCGACACGTAATACCACAGTGTAAATAGCCACTCTATATACAGACCCACTACATTTACAGAAATCAAACAAAGACAAGCTGGAAAAGGCTCCCCCAGGACACGGCGGACGTTAGCGGCGGTGAAAAAGCAAGAACGTGCGTCGGCTGCAACGACGGGGCGCGCGGGGAGGAGCGGCACTGAAGACGAGGACGGCTGAAGCGAGGCAGAAGGCTGCGATTCGCACCCTGCCGGTTATTGCTTGGAGCGCGGCTCCCGTATCAGCTTCAAAATCAGTTTGGCAGGGGAAAGCGAGGGGGAGAGCAGCTGCCTTCTCCTGCCGAACAAAAGCACCGCTCCTACTGAGCGGGTAAGGCCGGTGAAGGGGAAATGTCTTTAACGCATCCTGACCGCTCTGCGCCCTCTCGCTGGGCTTCAGGAGCCCCAAGCCACCTTCCCCGTTCTCTCCGCCGCGGCGTTCGGATACCAGAGCCAGGACAAGGCTGAGCCAGGCCGTGCCTGGAGGCTCCGCCGCCGGTTGAACCCAGCCTAGCCAGGGCCTCACGGGCAGGCAGCGGGCCCCCGAGCCTTTGCTGGGGGTGAAAAATACGACGGTGGTTTAGGAGGAGGGTGGAGAGGGCAGAAACCAAAGCAAAGCTGGATCAAGGAGATGTAGGAGCAAGACACTTATTTGTGATGCCAGCTCGAGAGCATTTTGTAGTGTGACCAGCCTGCACCCTTACGTGTCACGCTCTCCCTTTCCTAAAAGCCAGGCAGCCTTGAGGCCGGTGTGAAATCCAGCCCCTCGCCGCCTTCCTTGCCGATCCAGGGATAAGGCACTGCGAAAACTGAGCTGCTTGTGCAAAGAACGGGCAGTACCAGCGTAAGGACAACACAAGCATCAACAGAAAAGCCTCTTCAACAACAGCTGCGTTACCGTACAAACAGGTCTGTGCAACACCCAAGCTCGTTTCGTCCAGGTTTTCACAACTGATAGGCAGGAAAAAGGGGGGGTTCTTGGTTCATAGGAGAGCAAAGAGGGGTTGAACATCCCGCCTTATGGGCAGCAGCGGAGAGCTTCCATCTCAACCACTGACAAAACTCTCTTCTTAAGGACTCGGGAAGCATTACCACGTAGAACTCGTTTCTATTAGTTTTCCTCAACTAAGCTACATCATTAAACAGGGAAGAGCCAAGGCCCTCGAACTGAGAAGGTATTATTGTGGACACAGAGATCAAAACACCGTGAGAGAGCTGAACATAACACAGGAAAAAGGCTTGGCTTGAGAAAACTCCCAAAAATTCCTTCAAAAAATATCATCCTCTTGGCTGACTCGGAGCAAACACCACCACGCTTCGGAACCCCGCGCCCCGTGCGGAGGAAGGGACCCGCAGAGCTGCGGACACAGGTTCGGACCGTTACGTTTCCTACCCACCAACGCGATTTTCTACACCTGGAATCCGAGACCCATCCACAGTTCAGGGATACAGAAAGCAAGCTCGCACCACCGAGCAGACACAGGAGATGAGACAATCGCTACAAATTACAGGTCCTGCGTTAAATGTTCTTCCTCCCTGCATAAAGTGCATGAAAATCTTGGAAAATATGCATAGCTATTAACGCGCCAGCCTCAGTTGCTGGGCGGTTCCAGTTAAGAGCACCTCCTCCTCTATGCTCAGCACAGTTTTTCTAATGTTATCAATTAAAAAAAAAAACCAAAAACCTTCATTATGGTTTTAAACTGTTTTCTGGTTAGTTGGCTTAGCTGGTGCGAAGTAACAGATGGCTTTGAGTAGAGGGATGTGCACTCACTGTGCCAAAATCTTGGAAAATATCTTTAGAAGAAACCTGACGTGCCCAGGAATGCTGGGGCAAGCAGGAGGGAGTCAGAGAAGTCCTCTAAGAACGTCCTCATGGCTGAATTTGATTTGTTTGGCTTTCTGGAGCTTGCACCGCACCGGGTTGATTCGGTTAGGATGGCTTCATTTTTGGGGCAGGTGTCAGGGTGGGATTTGAGGCGTTTCAAAAGTCGAACGAGATGGTAAAAACCAAGAGAGCTACGAGTAGAATCCTCCCTCCACCAAAGCCAACCAGGCGCTCTGTTAACACAGAGCCACTTCGTCACGCTAATCATCCACTGAAGTTTCAACACATCCCGGCCATATTTAAGATGTTTACTTCCAGGACAATTTATCCTAGAGGAGGCAGCGAGTGTGTTCTGTTCAAACCGCGGTTCATACCCCTCTAAATACGCACAGCGCAGTTTTGCAACACAACCGAGGACGGGTGGACGAAGAAATCCACCCCGTATCAGTCGGTTGCGGCCTCCGACCACGTGCTCCAGATGTGCAAACACCGAAATACGTCCTTACGCGGTCAGAGCTGTAGTACAAATCCGGGCAGAGGAATTTATAGCGGGTAGCATAAATAGTGAACTATTAACCCAGCTGCCTTCTGCTTGACCCTTTCACTCCTGCCACTTGGATGCTTTTACCTTGGTCCTGGAGAACACCAGTCTTCAGAGACAGCGGTGCAAGAAAAAAGGCTTCAAAAGGACTTGGGACAGGTTCTTCCCTTCATATCTCCCCCAAAGGGGCCACCTAGCAAACATCAAGAAGTTTTAAAGAGATCCCTAAATTCAGTAAATGAAATGCTGAGACTAAAAAAAAAAAAAAAACCAACCAACTATCAGTTAGGGGGCTGTTTCACATTAGCTACCTTTCTGCAGCACGTCAGAACAAAGTGCAATTAGAAAAACGGTAAAGATGGATTTTTAGAAAACTTACAAGGCAGTATAAGACACATCGTATTAATTAGCGGGTGGTCTTTCATCAGCAAGACTCGTCACACCCCAAAACGAAATGTTGTTTTGCTGCACGAGTCGTGTCTATAAAAACAGCTGTGATTTTAAAACCCGGGATTTTAGCGTCTGAATTCTTTGCTAAATTTCTCCCATCGTCTTGGCTTGAATGGACAGGAGCTTCGTGCAAAGGAAAAAAGAGGAAAAAACTGTACACTAAAAATATCTTTAAAAGCTGGTCTGTACATTTTATATTAAGATTTCTTCATGAAAATTTCAGAGACGCTGAAACTAGTTACACAAAGCTGAAAGGATACACGAATCCCTGGCGGTACTATGCATGCTGCACTGTAAGCCATCCCACTTATTTCTGCTACAGATTAGTTTCTATTTTAATTTTATTCCTTCTGCATAAATGATATTAATTACAGTAAATCAGCATAATTATCTCCTTCGCTAAGCATCCCTATCTCCTTTGATGACAATGTATCTTTCCCTTGGACCTCTGAACCAGACGGCTAAGGCACTTAGATACCCACGGGCAGCGACTAGATACATATTAAAGTTTAATCATTAATTTAGCATCCTAAATATTCCCCATGGAGATAAAACGTCTATTGCTCAAGCTGTCCAGTCCCCCCGTGATGACTAAACAAGATATAAACAGCTCAGAATATAAAAGTCCGTGGCCATTCTTCATTTGTTAGAAAATAAGTGCGCGTACGTAGATACGAGCGCGCGTATATATAAACACATGCACGGTAATATGTAATTTGTGCCACAGGCGGTTAAAAACTAGCGAGGGTTACCAAAAATAAAATCAAGTTTTATAAAAGCCAGCCCAAACCTCCCACTTTCAAGAGAGATTCCTTTTGGGGACGACTCTTCAGCTGTTCAACCGGGTTTGCTTTCGTGTGCCGCTGGGACGGTTTAGCTGGCGACGGAGGCACCTCCTCTTTGGATCGACGCTCGGTATGGTGCTAGTAGAGCTCCTCTGTGCAACGTCAGGTGGTGGATGATTGTAAAGCGCAAACATTTTAAAATAATAAATAAAAATAAATAGACTGGATTAATCCCGTTACAAGGACAGCGACCCTCTGCTTTGCCTAACTGGTAAAAATCCAAGTGTCTCCAAAGGCTGGGTGGGAACGTCGAAGCACGTAAGTGCTGATATCTCGGCAAAAATCCTCTTGGCCCAAAGGACAGAACCAACAAGAAGAAGGTCCTGCCACTTCGGGGCAAGCGAGAGAGGTGATCCTGCCATGGCGAAAGCGCACATTAAATAGATCACAGACAGCAAATTTGCTCAACTCCCCTCTTTCCTAAAAAGAAGGGATCAAAAATATTAAAGAGTGGGTCATGAGCCTTCTCCCGTTCCCAACGAATCAGCTAGAAAGATTGTGCCGATTTCCACAGAAGGAGGGAGGGACAACAGGACAGTCATCAAAATGGGTACTGGTCCCACATCACATAACCAAAGAGCTGTTTCTTTTTTAAATAAAGGGGTATGGGGTGTTCTTTATTTCCAAATAAAGTTTTATGTCCACTTGTGTGAACTTGTGTTCACTTCACGCCTGTCTGGAATCATTATAACCTTGCCCTTTCACCACGTATTACGCGATACGGCCACAGCTCTTATGAAATTAGAAAAGAACTGTTATTTTGGGGAGGTTTGGGTTTAGGTTTTTTTTTTTTGTTTGTTTTTTTTTTTTTTTTTTTTTTTTTTTTTTTTTTAGAATTGCCAGTCACACCGAGAGAAGCACCGGTGCGTGGGTAGGATTTTGTAGCTGTTGGAAAGCCGTGACATAATTTGAACAATTTACGCGTCTCTTCCTTCTCTGAAAGGTGGAAGAGAGCAGAGCTTACACCCACCCACCGCCACGCGCTTTCACCGGCTGCCATCGGTCATACCCTGAAGCGTCACAATTTGTAACAGGAAACAAAGGACGTAGATCCAGCACCATGACAAGGCAAAGAATTAACACGTCAATCACCCAAAGCAGAGGAAAAACCCCCTTCATTAGTGTTTGCCACAAACTAGAAGTTCATGTGGTTTGTTTAGCTTCCCGAAGCTAGAAGACCTGCTCCCCTGGCTGTGTTGCACGGTGTTTGCTGCGGTGGGTAGGGCTCTCAGTTTGCCCAGGATTTCCTGTTCTCCGCATTTTTCTGGCTCTTCTCTGGTCGTAGCGTGGATCCTCCTTCCGATTTTGCCAGGGCCGTGAGCGAAGCCAGGTTGGAGGCTGACCCGGAGAAGTTGCCGCTCTTCCTGTTCTCAGCGGCGGCTCCTCCTTGCAACCTCAACCCCGTGCTCCGCCGTCTTGCTGGTCCCGTGGCCTTTTTAACTCTGCCCGGTTTCACAAGCAATCCGTAGCCTGGGTTGCATCTGAAATACTGCTTCCCTCCAATCGAGCCATCATTCTTACCTTTGACAAGAAGAGAAAGAAAGATGATGGACAAACCGGCTTTTATTCCGCGCATATGGTGTGCTACTAGGAGGACACCAGAAGAAGAAAGCAAGAAGAAAACGTGGAGAGGGGAAACGACTGTTCCCTATGAACGCACTGTGAGGGCGAACACCCGGGAGGGGAGCGCACTGTGGGCACTAGAGGACACAGCTGGTACGAGAGCAAACAAATCCGAAGATCCATACACTTATTGATATACAGACAAGTCTTCCAACTACCAGAGGAGTAGACAAGTGGGAGCAGCCTTCCCACAGGAGTGAAGATAAAAATATATCAGCTGGGTTTATATCTGAACTTGGTAAAATTATAAGATTAGAGGAAGCAGCTGCCTGCGACAGCAGAAGGCTGGGCTTGATTCAGGTGGCTCCTAGCTGCAGGCTTGTGCTCCAGTGACGCCAGTACGCTTCACCGCCAAACGCCAGCAAAGCCATTGCATGGAGACAGCTACTCTGAAGGGGACGCTCCACCTTGTTCCTCCTCCCTACTTGCTATTCAGGGGAATTCTTTAATTTCACCAAAAGTGTTAAATAACCAGTTCAGCAACAGATGCATTAGCAAACTATCAGGAAGGAAGGAAAAAAAGCCATCTAAAAGGGCTTTTGGTTTTCTGAGTTGATGAGAGTCTGAAGTGGAGAAGAGTTACTGTTTCCATGTCATAAAACCTCCACAGAACAGAAAGAATAATTTCTTTACGTTGTTGAGATCTTTCTATTTCTCCCTTTAGATCATTTAAAATTCTCACGATCGCTGCTCTGGGTACCGGAACAGAGACTGCTCCCATCTGCAAAAAGATACAACAGCTCTTTAAATGACGTAAGGTCACGCCCTTCTGTTGTACGGGTGTTTCCTTCTCTCTACCACCATTACCACGTTGGGTCCAATATACCCTCATGTGGCCAAGGACTTGGACCCTTTTGTGTAGTGTGACAAAGATACAGGTTTGTGACCGTATTTCCCAAGTGAAGCTCCAGATGTGCTAGAAGCCAGTTATGCTCCAACAAATCAGGGACTCAATCCTTGTGGAAACAGAAGGGAAAAAAAAAAAAATCCAGTAACAGCAGATTTGGGTCCTCAACAGACCAAAAATCTCATAGCCGTTTGACTCTTCCACAGACAGTGAAGCTGATGCTTACCGGGTATGTGCAAACAGCTTAATGGAATTAGCACTGTGGACAAGAGCAGCCAGGCAGGGAGGGAAGGTGACTTTCCAAAACTGAAATGAATCTATAAATATCTTTTTTTATTTTTTTTTTTTTTAAATAAGGCACGAATTCAGGACTGAGAATCGGGTCTACAACTTTCAAAGGGATTAGAGCTACAGTTTGCTTTCCAGGATGGCAAACTCCAGAGAGTTTTCTGAAACCAGCTGAAAACACACTGTCCAGTTTAGCTTTTATAAGCACACCATGCGCAGGGAAGATAACCGCTCATTTAATGGGAGTTCTGGATCCTTAACACGGTATTTATCTTGGTGGACGGCTCCAATCCCAGGGAAGCACGCAGCGGAGAGAGCACGGGCAACTCCCTGGGACATGCTGATTCACCAAACAGAGCCTGTGCTGCAGACTTGGAATGCTACAGCTTGGTTAAAAGGATTTAAATAAGGAGCTTTACGTGCCCTTGGTAAACCAAACCCTCTTACTATCAAAGGCAGCGGTATCTACTGCTTGTCTCTTGAATTTTCCACTAGCACGCCCTGCCTTCCCCCAATCCTGCCTACTCTTGGAGAAATCGAGTGCCATGACCGTGGGCATGAACCTGCAGAGGAAAGGAGTTATGAAGCCTGGGGCTCCGGCAGAGAACAAATGCCGGCCATCATCGTTCCTTCATCTTGAAAGGGCTTTCCATCGCTTCAAAGGGCCTGTGCTGAAGTCACTGTTTTTCTGTGTCACGCTACCATGACACATATGAACAGAGCCTCCCCAAAACCAGCACCCTACTTTCCAAAAAGTATGTTTTAGAGGCTGAATTCTGGGAAGTCTACAGATGTACAGGCAAGAGTCAGACAGGAATGACAAATGAGAAGCTGAAAGAAACCTTACATCATCTGTATGGCCGGGCGGTCAATGTATGATTATTTCCTACTGGTTTTCATGTACACAGGTATACACACACACAGATAGTCTCTTGTAATTTTACAGCTTGTTTTAAAATAGCTTGTGAGAGACTAGGTAACCTGTCAGGAGACTTTGCATCTTATTTAGCCTAAATGTTCCTTTGCTCATTTGAATCCCACAACTCCTGTTGCGCTTTGGACGCTCTTATCCTCAGAGCAGAATTCCAGAAGATAACTCTTTGGACACAAGGTGTATCTCCTGCAATGACGTACTTACCGAGCTGCATTGTAAAAGCAATCCTGATTCCTTACCTCCATTATAAAAAGCCAATGAAATAACTAAAAAGGGACACAATTAATTCAGAGGTCAGTGAGACAAGGTTTACAAAGGCAGACTGGAAAAAGATTACAGCAGGGAAAGATCTTTCATTATTTCCCTTCTCAAAATGCACCCAGTAATGGCTAGTGACCCCCCCCCATCAAAACGTAGCATTACAATGAACACTGCAAACTCTGACGTGCTGTCTGCTTTACATCTGGTCTAGATCATATTTTACCTGAAGGTAAATCCAGTTCGACACCAACCCACGTTCCCTCTTGAAATTCTGTGGGCCCAATATATCTAACGGTGCCCATCTTATTTGCGCCAACTGTGACATATTCTCCTTCCTTCAGCCACTCAGGAATTTCATTGGCATCTTCGGAGTCAGAATTCACCTCCAGTTTTTCTTCTGCCATCTCTGATCCATTATGGTTCAGTCCACGGGCAGCGGACGTGCTCTTTTCTCCTCCTTGTTGCTCTTCTGTGTTTAGTGAACACGTGGGATCTGTCCCCAGCATGCTTGTAAAGGACTTCAGCTCTGATGTCTTGACTTTCTGGATTTTGAAGGGGGAGGCTGCAACGCTGGGCTGGGACAGTTGGTCAGGATGAATCTGTGGTTTGGGAAACCCCAGTTCTGAAGACCCAGAAGCCATTTCTTTTTTCCTAGCTTGTCCTGCTGACTCCATTGATTGTTTGGGTAACAACTCCTTCTTTGGAGTGGAGGTAGAAAGAAAAGGTTTTGCATCAGTGGCTACAGAGGCATCGTTTACCTGCTCACTTTGAGTCACAGGAGATGAGCAAGATTTCGATTTCAAACCAACATTTCCATTCACTTCAGTGCTGTCTTTAGGTCTTGCGTGAGCACTCTGAAGACCGAAGGTGGGTAGACTCTCTCTCTTAGTACTGAGACAGCTTTCTGAACTGTCCGAGTGCCCTGGCATGTCAGAGGAAGAGACCTGAGCCACAGTGGGAGGTGAGAAATCACTCATTGCAGGCATTTGACCCCCTGGCTGAGCTACAGCATCAGTTCCCGCTGCAAGGGCTTCAGAGAGGGTGGCTGTCGAGACACTGTGAGAAAAGTACCCACTGGAGGCTTCACTCAGAGGACTTGGAGGTCCTTCCTGGGAGTCCTGTGCCTGGGTGTCTCCTGTGGGCTGCTGCAAAGGCACTTTGGGTGTCTTTTCCGGACTCTTGTCCGCCTCAGACGTCTGCACTGCGGTTTTGAATGGCTGTTTCCCTACTTCCTCTTGGTTAATCTGAAACAGAAGAGGATAGTGACTGTGGAGCTCTGTTATCCAAAATACCTGGGCTAAAAGGACAGATACAAGGCCTCTGGGAAGTACTAAGGCCTCCAGCTTATCTAAATCCCTGTGTAGCTGCAATCTCCAAAAGACGCAAGCCGATCTGAAGTCAGCTTTGCGAACCTGGTAGGATTGTCAGCTCATTTCTTCCATTAATAAGAAAAGTGTCGACTAAAAGAAATACGTTCCCCAATATTTACTGAAAAATTATTTATATTACAGGAATGGTCATTTGCTGTTTGAATAGCAGGATTTATACGAAATGTGAAACAGCCATGATCTATAAGTCTCTCACAGTTATTTGGCTTAACTCTCAGGACTGATAAATCATGCCTCTCCAACTAAACTGTCATTTATGTCCCCGTTTCCAAATGCCATTCCCACCTCAATGCCGCCAGCGCCACACACTTTCAGAGTACGAAATTAACGGCACCTCATGAGATTAACAACCCATTTTAGTGATGTATTTCTTGGCTGTAAAGTTTACTAAATCTGATAGATCAATATCTTTTGCCAGCACATGTACTCTAAAAGATTAGGATGTCTCTAAATCTCTTTGGGAGGGAGGGAGGAGGCTGCTAATACGAAGGGGAAAAAAACGTGGTTGGGGGACGGCAGATTTGCACATATCCTATCTTAAGTCTCAGGTGTACATTTTTGTTTATTGTTCACAATTTTGTGGTTTATTCCATCGAGTGGTTAAGTGTCCCAAACTACAGGATTTTCACCTTATTCTGAAGTGCCTTTTCCACTGGAAACGTAAGCAGCGTTTGAAGAAAGAGGGATTTGATTGAATTACAGGAATTTCAGAACCAAAGGCTAGCTTGCTATTGCTAAGTGAAATGTAATACAGAGAAGTTTTTTTGAATTATTCCTGCGGATTAAAGACGTATTTTTAGCTTTTCTATGGAGAGGGTGGTGTACGCATGGACTCTGGAGCTCTGCTCTTTCTTTGGGCTTTCCCTTTTAAGCGTTCAGATAACACACATTTTGCTAAGACAATAAAAGCACAGTGGGAGAAAGCTGATTTGGTATTCATAAGACTGAAGTTCTGCTGAACTGTGGGAGATCACAGGGTCTATTTTCTCTCCAGCTTAGCGAGAGCCTTTTTTTCATGCCGATATCATGAATTGGCTTGAAATGTAAAATTGAGAATGAAGCTCAACACTCAGAATAACAGACACATTCTGTTTATAGAAAGTGTCAGAGTCTAGCAATCTGCCTCTTAAAGCAGCAAAACAGCTAAATTTTTGCTAGTTAACTGCTAATGCAATCATACAATTAACGAGGCTTTCAAATATAAAAGTGTAACCAGCGATATAAGGGGAGATTTTACCGGGACCTAAGAAAACACAGCAACACACGCTGCATTTAACTGTCTCACAGTGAAGCAGCGGTAGAAGTGCAACAGGTCTTAAGTAGCTGGCCCAGCAGTTGCTTTTGCCACCTCTGCTTTCCAGGCATGTGAGTATGAAAATTGCATCATCACGTCCTGGGATGTGCTTACCTGTTTTATCCTTGCAGTGCTGGCATCAATACTGGCAGACTGAACCGTAATTCGTGGGACAGCCTGCAGGAATGAAAAAACAGGAGCATCGTTCACTTAAAGGATTCAATGTTGTCAAACTGGTAAACATTAAAACTTATATTTGAAATTTTGGAATCACAAATAAACCTTTGTCACAAAGGACGGAGCATTGCTATTTTATTGCGTTCTGATGACATACTCTGAAGGGGTAAAAACCTTAACCAAGGCATCCCTGAATTTTAACACATAAGCAGCTACAAGTACAAATTCATAGCGTACAAAGTTTTCTTTGATGCAGTCGGTCAAAGACAGACCACTGAGCAACCAGACTGATATCTGAGGTCGCGCTTGTCTGGCTAGTGAAATCCTCAGCTTCAGTCCATCTCCAAAACTCTTTCTCCATCTCCAGGATCTTAATTCAGTTAGATTTTAGCGCTGTTCGCTTTAACTCAAAAATGAAGCCAGAAACAAGATCTGTGCATCCTCTTTTCAAAGAGGACATCACCACTGGCTGCTAGAGTGAAGACTACACATCCCATTTGCTAACCACAATATACTGGTCCTGTGTCAGAAGAACCACTTCTGTGTTTCAAGTATCTTCTCTTTTATAGCATGGGGCTTGATATGAAGGCATTGACAATAAATGTCCCTCACTTGCTCCGTATTCAGGTTTTTAAGTTAAAGATTTGAAATAACCACTCTCCTAAGACTGTAACAGCAAATTGTGACACTTGGCTATAAATCTTAGGCTAAGCTGTCAACTTGGGCTGTCATGCACTGTTGACACAGGGGGGAAAGGGACCACCAGTTCAATGGAGAACCTTGGGAAAGGGAAGCATGAAGAATAGGAGAGAGGAGAAAAAGGCAGAAACATCTCTCTTTAGCGCTGCTAAATAATGTACTGCAAGTGCAGGTTCATACTTTCCGGGAAAGAGCTCTTTAAGGGCGACATATTATACAATTTGGGAACAGTCTGTTTTTTTTCTTTTTTCTCCAAGGGACTTGAGAACTCCTTCTGCAGAAATACACAGGCAGTACTCATCTCTCAGACAGCTATTTCCAGAATTCGACAATCTGTTTAAAGAACTGAAGCTTTCCAGCTGAAGAGTAAGGTACTCTTCTCTTGCATCTTTTCTAAGTACAGTAAAGCAGGAATTTGACTAATCCTGTCTCCAGAAGAAATAAATATGGGGAGAAGAGCAGCTATTATTCATACAGAGATTGCCAGACATTAAATAAAAACATGGTTGTTCGAGGTAAAAAATAAAGAGAAGACGGACAAAAAAACCCAACAGCTTCACAGTAGATCAAAATAACTTTCTGTAAAGACATTAAAGCTAAAGTTCAATAAAAGAAAGCAGAAGAGAGGGCGTTTGCTTGTCTTTAAACCTACTAATTGAAAGTACACCAGTGACGTGGGGTTCAGAGCAGACCGGCTCTATTTCAGGTGCACAAGGTATTAGCATTTTGAGAGCCTTACTATGGCATGCACTCCAGGAAGCAGAGGGTGACCCAAATCGGAACAAATCAATGAAGCCTAAAAATAAACACAGCTTTAGGGCTCATGATTCAGTGGTTTGCAGACACCTCGTACTCCAGAACTTCAGCTTCCTTTGGAATAAAGCGGCAATCTTCTCAGGCAGAAGTATTAACCTGAAAGAAACTGTAGTACTGACTTGTGACCGAATCCAGAGGTAGCTTAGAGCAATGAGGTGCAGTGAGTACTCTGACTCGTCCTAAGTATTAACTCAGACATGCAAGGATAACTTAATTATCGTAACAGTCAACTGTTTCACTTTAACAAAGACTAGAGAGGAGAGGGATTAGCTTTCTTATGAGAAAACCCTGTAAATTTTAGGTTTAATAGAGGTTTATCACGGTGTTAAAGGGAGCAGCGTATTTGGCAGAACACTTACTCTCTCCTCTTCAACCATCTTTGAACCATGGGTTGGTCCATCTTGGGAGTGCAAAGCCAAGCTATTAAATATCACTTTTTAATGAAAAAAACACCTGTAGTCACAAGGCATTAGGGCTAATCCCCAGGCAGGCACTTACACAGCACTTTAGACCTTTTGCAGAGGTGCAGCTGAACCTCAGTGAGAAGCCAAGACTCTCGAATTCAGATTATCCTAGTTAAATATCTCCATGCTCCAATGCTAAAAGCACTGCCTTTTGGCATCTCAGAAATGTTGCGCAAAGGAAAAACACCGTCCTTGTTGGTTCCACACTACTGTTTGTGATCTGATATAGCGGGGGAAACAGTCTTTTTAAGCAGACCTTCTATCAGGAGCTGAAGCCAGCTCCAGGCTCTCTCACTGGCACCGTAACACAACTTGATCTTCTTGCCCCATTTTCTCCCAGTATACGTGCCATCTCTGGGAGTGCTCTGCGGTCTAGCGTTATTATCCAGAGATAAGCACTGAGAATTGGAATAAGAGAAAGTATTTAAAGGTATTTCTCAGTTCCTTTGATTTCCTTTTCTCCCTTTAAAACAAATAAACAGAGGAAAGCGTTCGGATTTTTTTCTCTCTCAAAACCCTTCTGTCTTGCAGCATGTAAGTCCATGAAATCTAAAAAAACAGTTGATATCAAACTGTGAAAGAAATAAAACCCGTTACACTTTACTCATTCCTCATCAAGTTCTCCTCCTGAAAGGATGACAGATCTCAAAACTACAACAACTTTGCCAAGCAATGTTTAGAAAAACATGGAGGAAAAAAGCAATTATGAGAAGTGGCACTTGCCCAACTTTGGTGTTGACAAGAAACAGATGGGCAGATACACCCTCACTGGGGTAGCAAGGGTACTAAACCAAATCTTTGATATGAAACGGAGTCAAGTTACTTGGGGGGATGCTGAAAACAATGTGTGTGACTATCTGTGAAGACATTTACTGGATGAAAAATATTTCCGAATCGAGAGCCAAATGCTGTCATTAAACCTTTGTAGATAGCAACTGCTAAACTAGACATATATATTTACCCCATGGCAAAACATGACCCCTTCACAGCGATAATTTTTGGCACGATTTCTTCCACCAAGTTGACAAAATACAGAGTAAGAGAGAACATGAAAGCAATTCACTTTAAAGCATCTCTGAATCTCTGTAGAACAAAAATTGTCTTTTTCTTAAGAGCTGCTACTCTGTGCAGGGAGTTTATAAGGATTTCTAAGAGCGCGTGTTTTCTGGTCAGGTGGGAGGTCAGTTTGCGCATACTTTCAGGTGACAAAATGCCACGTTGTTACTAGTGATTAGAGTAATCTGGAGGCCAACCTGGTACGTCGGTGAGCTTGAATAGGAAAAGCAAATGTCTACCTCGCCCCACTTACAGAAGCACCAAAACTAATCTTAAATTAACTCTTTTTCATACCATATATTACATATATATAATGGCAACCTCTTCGATGAGCTCAGAAAAGCACATTTGGTATTCCGATGTCATTAAACATTTTGTAAAATGCCTCTGACAACGGTGACTGATGACTTCAGTACCAAGCCTTTTGACTTCATGTCACTGGCTGAAAATCCTTCGGTGTTAACACCCAATATGCAGAAGGTTCAGTGGCAGTTAACAGAACAGACTGGGCCAGCGCGTACGAGAATTATCCTCCAAGCTCCAGAAATGGTCTAGCCAAGGTTAGAGCTGATGCAATCCTAAAAGGACATTTGTCAAGTATTGGAAGAGGCTGCCCAGGGAAGTGGTGGAGTCCCCATCCCTGGAGGTATTTAAAAGCCGGGCAGACGAGGTGCTTAGGGACATGGTTTAGTAGTGGACAGGTATGGTTGGACTCAATGATCTTAAAGGTCTTTTCCAACCACATGATTCTATGATTACCAGAAAGCTCTTGTCTGCGTTCTACCACCCGCAGATCAGTGACGGAGCTCCAGGACTGTCACACTGACAGTACTATGTTCACACCACCAGTTAAAAGCAGCCTAAGAAACTTCTGCAGCAGGCCATAACAGTTGCTTCATTAAATGGAGATTTACATCAGTTTTGAGCGCTCGGGATAAAATACTTTCACAAGACATACGCGGCAATGCAGTAAGAATTCTGAATCCCCTAGTACAGGAGAATCCCCTAGTACAGCTGAATCCATTTTAAAAAGGTCCCCCATTTTAAAAAGGTCCCCCATTTTAAAAAGGTCCCCCATTTTAAAAAGGTCCCCCATTTTAAAAAGGTCCCCCATTTTAAAAAGGTCCCCCATTTTAAAAAGGTCCCCCATTTTAAAAAGGTCCCCCATTTTAAAAAGGTCCCCCCAACAATATTCCTCTCTACCCGCAATTTTGAAGTCATTAATCATTCAAATGTAAAATCCCCTGCATTCCAAAAGGAGCTCTGAAACCCAGTACAAGTTTGTGTGTTGGTTTTGTGGTGTTTGTTTGTTTTCTTCTCTAAAGACACCGTGCATTTAAATATTAACCCAAACAAAACCCTTATTCCACCTTCCATATGTGGAACATTTCAGCCTGTAGCAATACTTTCGAATTCCACATTTCTAATACACTTTATGCAAAATGAACCATACCGTTTTCTATGCAGTTAAATTACTTCATTCCTAGGTCCGGGCAGATTAAAAGGGTAATTGATGACCATTTTCAAGTTAGTTCATAAAGTTTTCTCTAAGAACTTTAAAAGCCTGTTTTCCATACTCATTCTCATTAAAAACGATTTGTATGAGGATGATAGCGAAAACCGAACTCAGAAAGAAATCAAAACACTAACAACTCAGTCCCAAGAAGTAGACACATATAAGCTCAGCTGGCCACGGAGGATCTGTTGAGCTATGCTGATTATAGCATCCAAACGATTCTTTATTTGAAACTCTGAAAAAAGCCTTCGAGATTTTAAAGAAGGTTCTCCGAGGCCGCATTATTTACATTTGATTAAGGAATGTCAGTTCTAGCAATTATACTATGCACCATGCACATCCATGAAACTGTTATTTTTTAATGCACTGCCAGGAAAAGGCTTTTGTCTATTTAGATAGCTTTTCATTAACCGCATTTCATTATTTTTTAAGATTAATTACTACGTCTGCATCAGAAGGTGAAAGAGAAAAAATTGATAGCTGCCCTCTCCACGTGTCACATGTCTGCATTTCTATACCACAAACCAAAAAGGAATTACATTAGCGTATGGAAATTCAAATAGTTTTGTGTTTTTTTTTTTTTTTAACATAGCTGTGACTCAAGACTCTCATGAGCCAGCAGTGTGCGCTTGCAGCCCAGAAGGCCAACCCTATCCTGGGCTGCATCCCCAGCAGCGTGGCCAGCAGGTCGAGGGAGGGGATTCTGCCCCTCTGCTCCGCTCTGCTGAGACCCCCCTGGAGCCCTGCGTCCAGCTCTGGGGTCCTCAGCACAGCACAGACATGGAGCTGTTGGAGCGGGGCCAGAGGAGGCCACAGAAATGGTCAGGGGCTGGAGCCCCTCTGCTCCGAGGCCAGGCTGAGAGAGTTGGGGCTGTTCAGCCTGGAGAAGAGAAGGCTGCGGGGAGACCTTAGTGCGGCCTTGCAGTGCTGAAAGGGGCCCACAGGAAAGATGGGGACAGGCTTTTTAGCAAGGCCTGTGGTGACAGGACAAGGGGTGATGGGTTTAAACTAAAGGAGGGCAGATTTAGGCTGGATAGAAGGAAGAAATTGTTTACACTGAGGGTGGTGAAGCCCTGGCACAGGTTGCCCAGGGAGGTGGTGGAGGCCCCATCCCTGGAAACATTCCAGGTCAGGTTGGAGGGGGCTCTGAGCAACCTGATCTGGTTAAAGATGTCCCTGCTCCCTGCAGGGGGTTGGACTGGATGGCCTCGACAGGTCCCTTCCCACCCAAACCATTCTATGATTCTATGATCATTTAAGCCATGTGCTAACAAAAAGACATTTGAGCATCCAACAAGGTTCTCGAGTATGAAGGTGACCAAAATCCACTTAACCAAATGCACATTGTCAGAAGAATGTGCTTCTGCCACAGCAATGTCAAAAACCAGAAACTGAAATTTAGTATGTACATTTTTAATATCAGCACCCAATGGTGCCCTAAAATGTAATTACACGGGCAGTTCCTGGAGGTCAGCAGGGTCATAAGGTAAAGAACGGTAATTCTGCTTGCTGCACACTATGAAAGTCTCAGCATGTTAATAAAAAAGACAAGCTTCAAGAGCATGTACGTAATATAATTAAGCACAGATAGATGAAACTCTGATTCCCCATCCACCTGCATATTTCACACGAGTATTTTAAACTTTTCCCCATCAGCAACAAGGTTTGGTAAGGCTTTAAATCTTGCACACTGCGGTACTAAGCTTTTTAAAGACTAGACTAGGAAAATAAAAAGCAATTCCAGCAATGCAAAAAGGTTTAAATTGTTGTCTTTTTTTTATTTACAGACTACTGGCAATTAATTTAAAGGCATCAGATAATGGAGAAAATAGGCATTTTCTAACTTAAAAGTATATAAACAGCTTCATCAGAAACCAATCTTTTAGGTACATAAACAGCTTCATCGGAAGCCGTTCTGCTAGTTGCATAAAGAATCCTATTATGCCAAATTAATTCAATCTAACTAATTAGAGAGCAGGAAGTTCTTTCAATTATTTTATGTGCTGTCTGAGAAACACACTTGAATACGAGAGCAGATTTCATTAATTGCGGTTCATTATTCTCCAGATTAGTTACTAAACTTGCATCAGAAGGTCAAAGACAGCAATTTTGTTAGCTGCCACCACCTTGACTGGAATGTCTCTGCATTTTTGAAACTCAGGCAACCACTGACTATAAACAAAAACAGCGCCGGGAAAGACCATTTTGTTAAGATAGCTTCTGTACGTGCTTGCTTACTTTTAAGGTTGATGCCAGCCTAAGCAACGGCGTATGATTGAAATAAAAAGCTGCTGAAATAAAAAAAAAGGTATTTTCAAAACGAGTGATCAGAACTCCATCTTCTGTTTACTCGCACAGAATCAGAGACTGGGTAACGCATCCACTCGGAGAGCTGCTTGGTCATGATGAACTTAACTTCAGTGATAAACTTGGAAAAAGGTTAAGTACTGATCCCTTGGAAATGACACTCGAAAGCACTAAAATCAACTTAGCCATAAGACCCTGCTCACAAGGTGCAACAAAACAAATCTGATGCTTTCTGCAGAGACGTACAGCCATCTAACCCTGATAATTTAACTATAACATATTGGAGATGTAATACAACAGCTGGGCCAGCCAGCTAGTTCAAGATGGTTCACCAGCATTTTTCCAGAAGGGGTTTTAATGACGTTAGATAATTAAGTACTCTCAAATAATGTAACAGATATGCACTGAAAAGGGAGCTTCACAAGAACTTTGGAAATCCTCTTTCACTGTAGTTGTTTGATGAATCAGGAGAAAGCAATAAACTGATCCACTTAGCTTTTGGGTATTTATGTTCAAAACCCTGTTATTACTTACCTGCTCGTTTGCTTTTAGCCAGGAAAGGATGATTTAGATCTTTCCCTTTGCTTTGTACAGCATTCCTTCAGTCGTTTCTATTCCTGAACCCAGCTCTCTAAATTTGTTGTTTACGGCAACAGAAGTCCGTCGGTTCCCGGTTAGGGGTCAGATTCCTTTGCAATTACAGCCAAAAAAATCCTTTTGGCTTCGCCTCCCCCTTATACTTTCTGTAGTTTACCACCTACTCTCACCTTGCACATTCATTTACGTCCCCTGCCACTGTGTATCGAAGTTTTATTCTTCCACAGAACTAAGATGCATTGTTCTGTATTTTCCGAGACTCAGAAATATCATTTTTTGTGTCGTCTCTATTGCGTAGTTTACTACAGTTATGCAAGAATTACCAGCTTGCTGTCTCGCTCTGGCAGGTTAGCGATAAGGTGTTAAAGCTGATTGCCAACCACTGACCCCCACAGCAGCCCCATCATCCACCGAGTTCAACAGCCATTCATCACCGCCACCATTTAAATTCTTCTGGCCACATTTGCATCACCGGGCCATTAGAAAGAAACAGCAAGAAAGATTACGAGACATGATATTTATGATCTTAAAGCCAGTCTCGCTACAATGGCGCGTATTTATTTTTTGTGCCGCACGGAAGAAGCTGTAGCTAATTCTGTAGCAGTTCCTTCAATTTCTGCTCTCTTCTATGCACTGTAATTGCTAACAGGAGTGAAGAAGCTCTGTTTCCTTACCGATAGAGCCACGAAGAATACCTATAAACCTCTGAAACCAGTGAGGTGTACTTGTAATACAATTGACTTGTTCTATTACAGAACCAAAAGTAGTAAATAATTTTAAGATTTCATTTTATTATACAGATCCAGTGGTCATGGGAAAACTTAGGTTGCTCTCCAATGCAACCAAGCATTAAAACAAGCATAAAAACCCAAGCCTCTGGGTTTTTAAAACAAAGCAGAAATGGCATTTTCCCTCCTATTAAAAAATCGTTGCGATCTGATTACTTGAGTTTCCATAGTAATCCATAACAGAAATTAAAATCTCTTTAAATAGATGTCTTTGTAGTTTAAAAACTGACTTCAAGGCAAATAATACCAGGCTGATCTTGAACAGTAGGAAGGAGTGGGGACAGGTGGTTAGACTAGAGGCAGGAAATTAGGCCTCGTTTGTAATCGCAGCTCTCATTGATTCCGTAAGAATTCAAGAAGTCGTGAAAGGCTCTCACTGCAATTGTAAAGAGCACCTATTTGCATCTTTTGGTACCCGAATACCTGTAAGAAAGCCACTGTCTTAATTTTAATTCCCTAAATTTCATAGATGGGTAAGGTTATATGATTCCAGCCTCAACACTAGGGCTGTTGTAAGCAAAAGGCAACACGAAAATGTAAAGTATTAAATTAGATAAGATTTGGGAGTAAAATTTGCTCCTTTTATTACTTTGTAGAGAAGAAAACCACAGGCAAACTAAAAATAATTTTGAATCTGCCTTACTTTTACTTGTGCTAGGTCTGTCAAAAGTTACTTTTAAAAATATTTAAGTATTTGTGTATTTATTTTTGGTCTATTTAGTTATTTAATATTTCACTGTACTTCTACAATGACAAAACAACTTCCTGTAATCCTCAGACATTCTGGTAACAGCAAGTTCAGTTACAGCAAACAACGGAACGGAACGTCTGGATCCAATCACAAAAAATAGTTGCTTGGGGATTTTAGTTGTTTCGCTTTGTTTTGAGGAAGATATCCTTTAGAACATTTGTCTGCATGTGAAGAGGTAGGGAAAGGTCTAAGTTAACAGGTAATGTGCTTCCAGAACTTCAGACAAGTGAACAAGAAGACAGCAGAGTGAGCTGGACGGTTAACGAAGCACGGACAGAATGGGCTTCCACAAACTTTAACAAGTGAGATCTGGCTCCAGATTTATCTTCATAAGTTTTTTAAATCTTCCAGACTTACACTATACAGGACTACTCCTTCATAAACAAACTACAGACTGTCAAATAAAGGAGAAAATATTATTTATAATGGGATTCTGTATTTCATCTGTTTTCTTTAAAAGACAGTAGTGTTTCCTAGTCTGCTTCACCATGCATTAGCTACTGCTCAGAGCACAGAAGCCACATCTGGCGCAGGTGGAGTTTTGCAGCACAGCATCCCAAAAAAAAAGTTTCTCTGACATGTGGAATAGGTAAGAGAATGAATAAAAGCA
Organism: Balaeniceps rex; assembly: GCA_013401315.1. Classification (NCBI taxonomy): domain Eukaryota; kingdom Metazoa; phylum Chordata; class Aves; order Pelecaniformes; family Balaenicipitidae; genus Balaeniceps; species Balaeniceps rex. The sequence goes on from VYZW01024966.1 coordinate 110,929, forward strand.
ACTGTCCAAAGTACACAGCAGAAGATGGTAAAAGGTGACACGCGCCGGGGCGAGGGGCGGGGGCGATTGGCGTATGAAACAATGAATTAAAAATAGAATTACATTTTCCACTTGGCAATACACAAACAACCTTAAGTGCACTTCATAAATTTTACTATTGTTGCTGCAAGTGGTATTACCATAAATCATGCTGGTAGTGTACCGGCACTTTTAAAAAGCCAAGTGGGCTGAGTGTATCAATAAGTTTAAACAGCTCCACTATCTCTGGACAGAATGGAGGGGAAATGCATCACAGGGCTTTACTGTGACTAAAAGCCTGGTTTGCACTGCAACAACATATAAGATAGCACTTTGCCAGCAAGTCTAACAGCACTCACCAATATTACTGCATCGCCTATTTGATTTAATTTTTTACCTGCTGTGCAAGAGGAGACGTCTGCCTGCCCTTTTTCTCATCTCTAACAGGAAAGAGAGACTTCAGCAGCTTTGGCATCTGAGGCACAAAGGACTTTACAGGATTCAGATAGGAAGCAGCAAGGCTACCAATACCTGTTGGAAAAATTAGAAAATGAGAATCACAGAATGCTTTGGGTTGGAAGGGACCTGTAGAGGCCATCCAGTCCAACCCTCTGCAGGGAGCAGGGACATCTTTAACCAGATCAGGTTGATCACAGCCCCCTCCAACCTGACCTGGAATGTTTCCAGGGATGGGACCTCCACCACCTCTCTGGGCAACCTGTGCCAGGGCTTCACCACCCTCAGTGGAAACAATTTCTTCCTTCTATCCAGCCTAAATCTGCCCTCCTTTAGTTTAAACCCATCACCCCTTGTCCTGTCACCACAGGCCTTGCTAAAAAGCCTGTCCCCATCTTTCCTCTAGGCCCCTTTCAGCACTGCAAGGCCGCACTAAGGTCTCCCCGCAGCCTTCTCTTCTCCAGGCTGAACAGCCCCAACTCTCTCAGCCTGGCCTCGTAGCAGAGGGGCTCCAGCCCTCGGAACAGTTATACTTTGGGGGAAAGAAGGAAAAAAAACAAACCAAACCAACCCAAGCCCCCCTAAAAAAATATTACAAAACTGTCATCATCTTAGACTAAAATGACATCTTCCAGTGGTCAAAGCATTAGCCAAGGAAAAGCATCGAGTGCTTGCTCCTCCCTTGAAAGGGACATATGCATTTGCGTAGGTCTTAATCTGTGGCCCCAGTATACAGAAAATTTTTTCATCACATGGTGTGAAAAAGCTTGTTGTTTGCAATTAGAAACATAAAATGCTTTATAAAGTGCAGAAGCAGGAAAAAAAAAATCAAGAAGCATAATTGAAAAAGGATATCCATCCAACACACAATTTTAATGACAATTACAAAACTTAGTAGAAGTAAAAGATGAGACTATCCAAGTTAAAAAAAAGAAAAAAAAAAAGTTAGGGGCATTCTACTCTCCTTGCTCATACTGCTAGTTTTTCTACTCTGTTCCTCCTTGAGAAAACATCACTATATATCTCTGCACTCTCCGTTATACATTAGGCACATCAGCTGCACAATATCTATGCAATTCCAGAGCTCCTTATTTTCTAAAACATGAGCAGTCTTTGCTGTTTTACTCACTCAACTAATAGCACTTTCTGAGCCCAGCTAACTTTTGGCTTTAGAAATTGAGCTCCTGAGATAAGACTGCATCTTCAGACAACTTTAACCACGTGGCGTTTAGCAGAACTAGTAGCAGAGTTAAAGGAAAGGCTAGTTGGAATAGCTGAGAGTCTGAGTAGCTTCGCCACAACCGCTAAATACTCACATAGAGGGAACTGCACGGACATTGCTCTGGAGAAGAAATTTCTCTGCATCTCTGAAAGCAGCTCAGCTTTATCTAACATTCAGGAGCTGGGGTAACTTCACTCCATTTTTAGGAAAGTTGTTTTAGCTTTAGGAAAGCCCTTACCTGGATCAGGAGAGTGGTTTTGCTGCCCAGAGCCCGGCAGAGAGGTACGAGATGGACTAATGCCTCTACTGGAATTTGTGGCACCTTGGGATACATCTTGCTGACTCTCCCATCGGCCCTAGGAGGGGAAAAAAAAAACCCAACAAAAACCAGTTGTATTTTTCAAAGTTAGCATACCAGCAAGAGTACAGCAATACTTACATACCATGCCAGCCTGCACAGCCCCTTTGCAAAGTTCAGAATGCACAGAGCTGTGGAAAGACCCTTCCCCAAGACGCACTTTTAGCTGAAACACCCAGTCCCGCTAAGATAAGCACCCTCAGCTCCCATCAGCATCAAGGCACATAAAAAGTCTACTTATAGAACTTAAAGCTATAATAGTTCGCTCAATTGCATAGCTGTGTTTTGGAAGTTACAACGAGGTGAAAAGTTACGGCCAGGAGAAAATAAAATAGTACTGTCTGCCCAAAATTCCTAAATATTTTGCGTATCTGCTCAGGAAGCGGTCACAGGTAAAATCTGGATATAGAGAGTGTCAGAGAGAAGGGGTGAGGACAGACAGAGCTCTGAACATGAGAAGAAATATGATCTTAGACCTAAAGGCTGGATGTTAGTGCCCAGGGTCAGATAATGGATGAGCTGATCAGATCAAGGGGAAACAACTGTGGTAGTGCAATTTTTTTTTTTAACAGCCTGGAAAAGAGGGAGATGGAATACACAACAACAAGCTGCAGATACCAGGAGCCAAGAAAAAGATTAAGTAAAGACAGGTTAGAGTTTTGACATGGTTAGCGAAGATGAAACACGATGATTTTCAGACCTGCAACAGCCTGAGTGTAGATGAGGTAGGAAGAAAGAGCGACCAAGAAGGTGGTAGGCTACCTGCCTTCCCAAGGTCCTGGCATTCTCTAGTTGGGTTTTCACATGGATCCCAAGGGAGGTACGTGCCATTCTGCACGTGGGGTGTGATTTCTCTTGCTTTTACAAAGGTCCACTGTGGTTTTGCATCTTTCATCTCAACCTTACGGGTCAGAAACTGGCTCAACGACAAAGTCTCTTGGCTAACAGAGAGAATCTCCCATGCTAGTATTTCGCACCAGTGCATGAGTGTCAAGAATCTATGTGGCCAAATCATTTTTTTTCCTAACTCTACCATCTTGATATGCAAAAATCGTTTACAGATTTGTCTGCAATGATTACACTAAGTGACTGGCTGGAGGGCATCTCTGCTGAAGGTTTCATGTGGATACAAGACAGTACATTGCTTCACCAAACTGAGCACCGCGTTAGGTGTGCAGAGCTGAAAGGTGGACACCGAAATCCGTGCGGTTGTCCTGCAAACTTCTGACACAGGCACGCTCGCAATGCCTGGCAGAGCAGTTCCTTTGCACTGCTAAAGAGTAGGCTCTAACAAAGCTATATGGTGCTAATTTAATTAATTTATAACAGAGCTTAAGGCAATTCAATACCCACTTAAGAGTCAATGGGTCACAAGAATCTGGTCTCAAATGCTACAAGAAGTCTCAGCATCTCGTGGAAAAGCGTTGTCCTGTTCAGGTAGCAGAGTGCCCTCAGGACTACAAGCTTGCAAAGTTTCACCTTTCCAGAAATAGAGGTTGCAAAGACAGGATGGTGCAGCCAAACCGATATAAATTGAAGTCTGATCCCACTTCTGCTGAAGAATTATGCTATGGTTGGTACAACACCTGTACTTGCCTGGATTATATTGTATCTGTATCTGAACCTTGCTTGTCCTTTTAAAAGACGTAACAGAAAGAGAAATACTTTCACAACGAGATGGTACAGCAAATGTACCAGAAAGAAGTCACAAGGAGTCCCATAGACCTGACACATCCCAGACCACAAGTTTATGTATTTTTTCCTGAGGGAAGAAGGGGAGGCGCACCTTTTCAAGAAGCTTCACGCTGTTGGATGCAAGGAAATATAATCCGACCTTGAACAGAAAAATGACAGGCAGCTAAACTAATCTTAACTGTAACTTGAAGTCATGAATGTTTCACAAATAATAAATAAGCCAGGATAGGAGGAATAGATTTCTCCAATGGGTTGAAGGTCACACTGAGCAGCCCAGAGCAAAAATTGTTTCCATTTGGATCTATAAGTTAGTCCCATAGAAGCTCTCCTGCTTTGAATAGCAAGTAACCTGCACTTGTGCAGAGCAGCACCTGTCTTCAGACCTCTACTAGCTAACACCTGTATTATTATATACACATTATATTTGTGTTCAGTTTTGGGCCCCTCACTCCAAGAAGGCCATGGAGGTGCTGGAGCGTGTCCAGAGAAGGGCGACGAAGCTGGGGAAGGGTCTGGAGCACAAGTGCTGTGAGGAGCGGCTGAGGGACCTGGGGTTGTTCAGCCGGGAGAAGAGGAGGCTGAGGGGAGACCTTCTCGCCCTCTACAACCACCTGAGAGGAGGGTGCAGTGAGGTGGGTGTTGGTCTCTTCTCCCAAGGAACAAGTGATAGGACGAGAGGCAATGGCCTCAAGTTGTGCCAGGGAAGGTTTAGATTGGATATTAGGAAAAACTTCTTCACGGAGAGGGTTGTCAAGTATTGGAACAGGCTGCCCAGGGAAGTGGTGGAGTCCCCATCCCTGGAGGTATTTAAAAGCCAGGCAGACGAGGTGCTTAGGGACATGGTTTAGTAGTGGACAGGTACAGTTGGACTCGATGATCTTAAAGGTCTTTTCCAACCAAATGATTCTGTGATTCTATGATTAGATGCAGAGACAACAGGGGCTGTTTCTGAGAAGTAACATTCGCGATACCTAACGACTAATGGATGTCTGAGCTGACTGGGGGCAGCCATCCTGAATGTCAAAACTGATATAACCCAGGCTGGGACTAGCAGTAATACCAGGGGTTTGTTTAGTCTTGTATTTTTGAGGACTTTGGTGATTAAGCCCTTCTTGAAAGCTTCCTGCTCTACCAGCATGGATGACAGAGCTGTTCTACCCATACCTTAAGCCCCCAAGCATTATCTTTGACCTGCAGCTCATTTATGTCTTACACACATCAAAGTCATGCCTATGCCTGGAAAATTCTTTCCACAAAATACTTCTATGAAACAGTCTTTCCTATTCCACTCCTCAGAAACTCTTATTCAGGCTTTTGCTATCTTGAGTTTCAGTTAGTGCAGGTTTCTCTCAGGTGGCCTTACCGCATGCAGTCTTGCCCCGCTTACATCCATTCAAAATACTGCTTCAGAGCCTGCTTTCTTACCCTGCCATTTTGCTCATTTCACACGCTGCAGCAGACATTGAAAGCCAGCATGGAACCAGCCAACGACTTCAGACTACGCTCAAACCGGCTTCCCCTTCGGGATGTGAAATGTTTCCTCAAGTCTCCTTCTCTGGCTCCCGCTGATGGGTTAGTTTGCAGGAGAAGAGTCAAAACATGAGAAAAGAGTTCGTACTCTATCCAGACGGGGAAGACATCTCAGTGTAATTCAGTATTTTTTGGATGCACCAGCTCAGTGGTGCTGAATGATTTAAAAAAAAAAAAAAAAAAAAAATAGAGGACTATTTGGTGGGAAGTCGTCACAAGACTCAAACAATCTTGAAATACTGTTTGGTTTTGCTGCCTTATGGTCTGCAATCAGCCTGGTAGATGTTGGCATTAGGTTAAGAAAAAGACCTATGGAAGAGTGCAAAGCATCTGAAGGCTTCTTTTTTGGAGGAGATAACAAAGCTTGATTAGTGTTACTTTTGGATCTTAGGATAATGAGTCACTTACTAAAGACAAATGGATAAAGGTGACATGTCTTAATTCTCTAGCTATAGGCCAAGTCTAAGTGCTTCTGGAGACCACAGAGACATAAGAAACAGAAAGACTATTACAGGAAAGTTTTCTAGCTTACTAGAACACTGACTCAATGCGGGTAAGGAGCAACTGAATCATTTTCTGAATCACGATTTGTTGAGTCAGAAGTGCCCTTCCTTGACCGTTCCAAGAAAAATAATTTCAGGCAAGTATCTTACTTTCTAGATCTGTTTGGAGAATGATTCGAAAATGGGGGCAGGTAAGAAACAGAGCAAAACACTTGCAGAATATTCATCCTGTACAGACAGAATGGCAAGATTTAGTGACTTTTTCCTTAGAAAAACTTTTTTCTTAGGATCTTTAGGAAATTTTGCTTCAGCCTTAATATTATGGATGACTACATTTTCTACGTAATTTTAATTTAATGTTCTACATTTTGCCAGGTTAAGTGAAACGCAGGTCCCGAGAACAGGAATATGCACTTGAGAATAGGATTTGTCTGGCCATATACTTAAAGCACGTTGGGTTTTTAAGTAACACTTGCTTTGGAGGGAGTGCAAAGATCATCATTTTAGACTGGAGGTCAGATTTGTTAGGGGTAATGCGAGCCTCAACCGAGATGAGAGCAAACCATTAAAGAGTAGGTAAAATCAGGGCAGCAGGTGGAGAAACGTTGGCAAAAGAAAATGCTGGAGACAACTGAAAGGAACAACTGTTGTGCGAAGAATCTGCAGAGGCAAAAGGTAGTTCATGAATGATTGATTCTACTAAGCTGTATTGAAAGATAACCCATCTCAATCTCACAAAAAGAAAAAAATGTAAGAATTATTAACTATATTAACTTGATGAAGTTCCCAAGTTTCACATAAGCATGTTATATAGCACACTCACATGATTGCTTTGCGCATTCACTAACTGAAACACTTAAACTTTAAGTCTAAGCAATTGGTATTATTTAAGTGCTGTGAATCTTTCCTCTATCAAGAAGGGTGGCGAGAGAAAGGAAGGAAGCTTGTAAATCATTTGCCCAGAGGAGCCATCATTTCAGGAATATATTTGGTCTCTGCCAAGTGACCAAACAGAGGTCAAGTGACTTAATTTAACAAATCAAAAATAGCCACCAGAAGAATGCATGTCCCTTGATGTATTTTGATACAGAGCTGTTTATAAAGCATTTTATTTCTATAATATCTTTTCCTTCTTTCCTCTGCCTTCTTTCACACATCCTCCGCGAAAAACACCGGGGAATTTATTTCAGGTCAGCACCAACACGCACAAAATCTTTAGAGCAAATATGGGTGATCACTACCTAAGTCATCTGTAGGCTTTACCTGACAACAATTCTTTTCTTGAAGTTGACAGACCATTAAAATGCTGCCACTGGGTAAGAGAAATGGATAGTTCTTGTGTTTTATTATTTTAGCAGTTCAGAAAAGGCTTAGGAAAAAGGTAACCATGTAGCACTTCAGTGTAAGCGTACAGCTAGGACAAGAGGCACTTGTTCTCATGAACAGCGAGATTATTCAAATTGATCTACATGGTATCAATTTGGTGAAAAACCTCTGGTTCCCAGTAAAACCTGAAGGTTAAGTGGCACAATCTCAGCTTACTTGGCTTTTGGATACAAGGCTTTTGAGCTACAAACTACGAGACCTTTGGGAAAGGGAGGATGACTGCCAAAGACAGAACGGCTATTGTGCAAAGGTATGTTAAGAACAACTCGTGAAATTTTTCATGAATATGTGATTATAGTCTGAAGAAGACCTGTAAAACAAGCCAGAGGTGCCTTCCATTCTTTGTGCATCTGATTCATCCAGTTGAAGTCAACTGAATTTTTAAATTTCCAATGCAAACACCCCAGAACGTAAAAATCCAGCTCTGTATCTTATATGACCGCTAAGAGACTCTATACTCCTGCATCACCTGACATGTGCTGATGCACAAGATGAAATAAGATTCATCTCACTCTCCTGCAACTGTATCTGTAGTGATAACAGGAGTAAAAATTGGCTTTTTCTCATTTAAGCAAGCAGATATAACTTAGAGGCGAGACCAAATGCAGTCCTGTTGACCTAATACGAAACATCTGTAAGACTGTATTCTGAAGTAAATTTAGAAGGCATCTCCTTGCCTTCTCAGCCAGTTAGGTAGCTTAATCTTATGAGTTATTATTAAAAAAATCCCAACGGTGACTTAAATATTTCACATGAATGCATATCTCAGTGCGAGAGTCATCCTGCTCTTTGGAAGCTCTCTGTGATGTCAGTACAGAGATATCTTTAATGTTTTTTCAGAATGTGCCAAACCCACACCCCTGCTCCGGTCCTGGAGAAGGGCTTTTCTGGCTCTTCGTGGGGGTGTCACCACCCATCCATGTTTGTAGTAACAAAGATTCAACTATGGCTGCAAGATGAATCCAGGTCCTAATTCTGGAAACTCTGATCTGCCTGTTTTAGTTGCACCAACACCATCTTTACTTCTTATTCTAACTCATTCAATATTCTTGTTTACAGGGGAATGAGTCCTGGCTATTCACCGTGCCAAGGAAAAAAGCAGAGTCCACATTCATAATTTTACCAGTATAAATGGTGCTTTACATACAGGAATGAGACTCAAGAGCCCTTTCCACAAAGCTAAAAATCCATGGTAAAGACAGCAGGAACGCAAGGAATAATGATGTTAAAATTAGAGGGAAAATGAAATAACAGAATAAAAGTTAAGGAGAGGAATATTCTGAAATGTGTTGAGGGCTTCCACTAATACTGAAGTATGCAGGCTTGGCAGGTCAGTTCTCCACCCAGTTCAGGATGCCGTTACTAGCCTGTGACTGATGTTTCTTATGATACAATAATCCACTTGTATGAGATTAGCTTATTACAGTCACTTGTAAACAAAACCAAATTCCTGGTAAAATAACAATTTATGACTGCTGGAGAAGACTTCTTTTTTCACTAAATTTCTCTGCAAGTGACAAAGACATCTAACTTCGCTGAAACTCCACATATCAAGCCATTCTGAGATCCTTTATGCTAAAATAGACAGGACTGATATCACCAGTGTGCTTTATGACGTCTGCGCTATATGAACATTTAAGAATTTGTTTAACGTTTCATCGTGATTACAAACGCTTTCATTCATCTCCCTACAGAAACCGAACCAGAGATCCATTTGAAATCAGAAAATTCTAACAGGGGAGTTTGCACCCCTCAGTCCCGAGTAACAAGTGCCTTGAAATGAAGCACGCTGCAAGCAAGGAGGTAAGATACGCGACCTCAGCTCCACGTTACAGCGGTACAGTGTGTTTGTTAGCGGCTACACCAACCACAGCGAAGAGCTGCAAAACCCCATGCAAACCACTGCCAATTAACTCTGGTTAACCAAAGCTTGGTACAACTAAGGGGACAAACAGTCGTTCCTCCGAGAGTGTTAACATGATACCAAGGATAAACATGCTTTCCATTGGCCCACTATTAATTTAAAATCATTCTTTCATAGAAATCAAGAGTTGCTAACATTGAACTACCTGAAGCCATAAAGCCTGAGAAAGATTTGGAAGAAACTCTCAATGTTTATCTCATCTCCAGGCTAATGTACACTCTCCAGGCTAATGTACACAACTGGGATGTATTTGCTTGCTTTCGTGTCTATCTTTTTTTTTTTTTTTTTTTTTTTTTAAGCTGAGATGGGGCCATTTCTGAAATAACTTCACCCCGTCCAAAGAACTGTGAGAAATGGCATTAAATAGCTATAGCTCTGTAACAAACCATAAGATGCACCCAAGCAGCAGAAACTTCTCTCATTTGTACCAGTTTCACACTGTATTAATGACAGGCTTTTCAAGGGAAAAACTCATTTGCTGTGTACTATGTAAATGAGACACCACCAGCAGCATCTTCAAAGCAGGAAGTAAAAGCACGTAAGTGAGCAAAATAAACTTTATAGTGAGATAAAATCATTATCCCACTCATTAGGTGGACCTAATGCATTACCTCTGCTGGGACCTTTGGACTCTGAAACATGCAATGAGAGAAATCATTGAGGGGAAGGGAGGAGAAAAAACAGAAATCATTAAGAACTCTGGTCTTCAATTTTTGCTTTAAAAACCTACAGTATTGAAACATCCCACAGTTCTCTCCAAACAGAAGTTGCTATAAGCACTTTATCACCTGCACATACTTTAGCATTCTCTACATGGATCAGATGTAGCAGATTTAGCAACCAATGCTAGAGCACTACATCAAAATTCTATTATTCCGTGCAATTGCATTATGCATTAAAATGCCTTGTCACCACTAGATTCTCCCTTTTTGTCCTGGTTTCAGCTGAGTTAGAGTTACTTTTCTTCCTAGTAGCTAGCATAGTGCTGTGTTTTGGATTTAGCATGAGAAGAATGCTGATAACACACTGATGTTTTAGTTGTTGCTAAGTAATGCTTAGACTAGTCAAGGACTTTCTTTTTCAGCTTCCCATGCTCTGCCAGGTGCACAAGAAGTTGGGAGGGGGCACGGCCCAAGATAGTTGATCCAAATCGACCAAAGGGCTATTCCATACCATATGACGTCATGCTCAGTATATAAACCGAGGGGAGTTAGCCGGGGGGCNTTCCGATTCTCTCCCCCATCCCACCGGGGAGGGGGAGGGTGAGCGAGCGGCTGCGTGGTGCTTAGTTGCCGAGTGGGGCTAAACCACGACACTTTTAAAATGACTACATGCTCGCTGGGCAGAATATCTATCAGGAGAAGACCCTTTAGTTTATCTAGGATTTGGAAAATAAGCTCAAATTTAATCTTTCACTTTTTAAAGAAATACTTTCGATCTATACTGTTGTTTTTAAGGAGTGTAATGGCCTGAATTATCACCCACCACAACCTTAAGACTGCTGGTTTCCCTCTGAAGGTTACAGACTCTCTTCATAGGCCTCTATTCTGTCCTAGAGGTGGACCTGAACTTACTTATGAACCCAAATTTGTCCCTTACCCAGAAGGTTTGCATCCACCCAAGTGAAAGCCTTGGAAGAGCTCTGAAGCTTGACAATGAGAAAATTTCCCCTGATAAATGCGCTCCTGTGTGATGGATGGCTACGCTTAATCTCATCTGCTCAACTCAGGTCTGCCATTGTACATCCCACAGCGGTTGGCAGCAGTGCTATGTGACTGATGACGGCCTGGGAACTTTCCCAGAGAGGTCTTGTATAGCACATCCAAAGCTACTTATGTCCTAGGAACAGTCCCAAGGATACAGGGAGCACATGGGTGTGCCCCATCTTTTACAGATGTTTCCCACTTCTACCCCTGAAACTGGTATAGTGTAGTCACTGTCGCCACCCTTTTTCTACAGAAATTTTCCCAGGAGATCTTCAGACACTTACCCGGTTACTGCTCAGGTTATAAGGGGGTGCTAAATCTTGGCGGCTTCCAGAAATCTGAAATAGTTATGACAAGCAGAATTATTTCTTAACAAAAACTTAAACAACTGATAAATATGCCTCTCGACAAACACAAGGAAGGGTGAAAAGAAATAGTTTTGTAGTTAAAGCAGAACTGAAATCCAAGAGATGAGAGGTGAGATCCCAATTATTGACCTGGAAGGAGCCAGAATTTGACAAGTTTGATTACCAGTTTGATTTCCAAATTTTGGACAACAGACGTCTCATCTTTCTTATGTACAACACTGTTACAAAGTTCAGTAAATACTTTTAACCTGCTTTCAAATCTTCTAAAGAAAAAAAAAATCTACAACTTGATAGCTAAACGAAAAAAATTCCAGTGTTCAGGAAAAAAAATAAATAAAAGCAGAAGTTCTTTTTACATTGCTTTTTCAGATAGTCTGGATTTATGGGGGTGCTTTCAAGCATACTAGCCTGTATGATGAAAGCATGAATATGTGCAGATTTTGTCTCCACTTAGCGATTTACATGCACACAAATAGCACAGACAAACAGAAGGGTCAAACAGAAGGAAATTTATTGCTATACTCCATGACTCTGCCATCACAGGGACCTGTAATTGAAAGACTGGACCTGCTGCCCTCAATATGCTGCAGATGGCAGCATGCAATACTCACCCGATTCACATTGGGAGAGCTCAGGCTCCTGCGGCAGAGTTTTCCTTTTCCCATTAGCTGCTCTTTTACAGCAACTTCCTGCCAATCACAGAGAAGCAAAACAAAGAAAATAGGCATGTTTTGCAAGAATCTATAGTTTTGTCCATACCAAAAAAAAAAAATAATGTTTCTAAACAGCCTTATTGCACAGGCTCCTGTCTGTAGAGCGTACTGTAATCTAAAACTTGCACGTAACATGGCTAGACGTATAAGAGCAGATAAACTTTAACATCTAGTATTTTGCGGATTGGCACACGTAGGATTTTACAGCTAGTTCTGATTCTAGGAGATGACTGTTACAGATGCGAAGACTAAGACTCCCGTTCCTAGCACAGCTCCTATTTTAATCCTTTAAAGTAATTATATATGACAGGGGACTTGCTTTCAATACTTAGAGTGCATCACACTTCACCATTAACGTATAGGGGGCAGGCACATACTCTAGCTTGTTTTGCATAACTTTCTTCTGTGCTTGCATAATTTATATGCAGAACAACAATTTTCAATAAATGTTTTCCTCTCCTGTATTTTTCCTGGTAAACAGATCAAGTTACAGTACTTAAGATTAACCCAATCAATGTCTTATTTATTGACAAAACAGGTTTGACTACTTCAAGGTAGAACATGGGCAAAATGACAAGAATTCTACCAGCAGCTTCAGAAACTATTACTACAGCCCAAGCTTCAGAAAGCAAAAGCTCATGCCACACAACTACTTTTTCTGAACCATAATTAGCAATGCACAGTCTTAAAAATAAACCAAGCATCCCATAATAGTGCATTTAATATAAAGCTCCCAGTCCCATCCATCCATATTGCAGGTAGTTGAGAGAGAACATGTCTATAAAGAGAGCTACATTCGCTTCTTTGGACGTTTGCCACACGCACACTTCGTAAGGCTGAGGAATGCCCCGAAGTGGTGGTTTTGGTTTGTTAGCCATTGCATGCACTCATGAGAACATTTGCATCGCCGTACACCGTTCTCAGTAAGCATATTCTCGATGATCTTAAAGGTCTTTTCCAACCTAAATGATTCCATGATTCTATTCTCTGCTGTCTGCTACAGCCTTAAAAACAGACCTGGCGCAGACGATCCAAGGTGAGAATGTTCTCCACAGCCAGCACGCTCCGCAAGTACTTCTCAATATAGGCTTCAGAGTCAGCTGAAGCTGCATCTTCAACATTTGCTGCCATTCTGGCTAGCGCCTCCCGCTCTTCAGCTCCTTGAGCATCCTAGGAAGACGAAAAGAAATGACGTCCTTTTAAAATAAAAATAAAAACAAAAATCTCCCACGTCAGTCCTGAAGAAAACCCATTTTTAAAACATGAAGGACAGACTCAACATTGTTTGCCCTTAAGCTCAGGGGCAGATTCAGATGTCTTGTTGGAGATTTCTAAATATAAGCCTCATTACGTTGAAGGAACTTGTGCCATGCAAACTGCAATGGGTGCTCCTACCGCTGTCACAGACATCTCAAGCTATATGTGGTTATTGTTCTTTTGGTTTTGGTTTGGTGGTTTGTTTGTGTTTTTTTTTTTTTTTTTTTTTTTTTTTT
>VYZW01024966.1:124828-136140 GCA_013401315.1 Balaeniceps rex
CTTTTTTTTTTTTTGAGAGTCTCACAGTGAGACATTGCCATTGATTAGCAAAAGGGCTGCATTCAGATATTTTGTAATTAAAAAGTGCTCAAACACATTCAGGGCGTTACCTATCCTGTGAGGAAAACAAAATTTCAAGTGACTTGCAAGAAAAAAAAACAGAACATTGCTCGAGAAACATTTCAACACAGAGTGCTAAATGCAGCAGAACATAAAAGACAGTAAGGCAGCAATCAGACTTTTGGCTCTTCATGTGCTAATGTTTTTACAAGTGCCTCTGATAGAGCATCTGTTTGGAAGGAAAGGATTAGCATCTAACCACGAACATGCTCAGGAATCAAGAGTTGCATAAAGACATTACTTAGAAAAAGCCACTTTGTTATTTTTTACATATTCTCATGCTCCCTACATTAGGCACTTCACCTACGCATCTTTACTCCTTCTCTTTTTCTCTCTCTTTAAAATGTTTCTTCAAGGAGCTGAGCAAGTAGATGGTCACTCAACAAAATACACAGTGACACTGATATGACAAAGGTTGCTACTAAGTCACAGCACGTAAAGCAATATGCTTAATCTTTTATAAGAACCATAGTTTATGCTTGCAGCAGCAAGAGCTAGCATGCTCAAAATAAGGGAAAAATCAGAAAGTTAGAGGCTCGTAGCCAATTTCAGATACTCCGATTTCTTATTCACCTCTGGAATATTTGAGACTATCTCAAAAGTGACACCACAGCCAGGAATGGAACTTCGGTGAGACATTCTTCGGAGGAAGCTCTGTGCAAAACCCTGTGGGGAGGCAAAAAAGAAGGAAAGTATCTCTTGCTTTAAGGAAAACATGGTTTAACATATTTCGACTGAAGTAAAAAGAGTTTACAAAGAAAGAAGTCCCAACCCGAGACTAGCCAATAAATATGTAAGAGTCAAAGATTTCAACTTGGAAACAAATAATTTGCTTGTCTGTATTTTAGATCCTTTAGAGAAAGGATTAACTTCCTTCATTGCAAGGTGATCACTTAACCAGCAAACAAAGCATTTGCTAGTTCTAGAGGTGGGATTTTTTTTTTTTTTTGGTAGAGCCCTAGGTGACTTGTCTTGAATATTGACAAGTACAGGCATTAAATTCTTGACCAAAGAGATCGTTATGAAGAATGACTTCAGGGGCCATGGTCATTGTTTATGCTGACTTGGCGCCTTGCAGGGTTAAGAACTGGACTGTTGAATTAATGCAGAGATGAGTCATTCAAAGATGCTGCTGAGACGAACACCCGGGAAAGGTTATTGACGAGGATTTTTAGAAACCTAGCAAGAAAGCCAAAGACTCCGTGTCGAATAAAAGTAAAAAACATCATTGACTAAATCTGTAGAAAACAGAATTGATGACGACTTAACACAATTGTAATTATTGGCAGGCTCAATTTATCTATTGAATGCACTCTTCCATTCTATATGACAAAAATTCACTGTTCCCTTTCTGAGAAAAAGCTTTTGCCTGAAAGCAGTTGAGTTACCTACAGGGTTTCTGGGTGTGACCACACCTCTTTCTGCTCTGGCTTCAGATTTTAACTACAGATGTGCAAACAGAGTAACAATTCAGCCTTTCTGCTTTGTCATTATCACTGCTAGGGGAAGCTGGATTGTGAGACAATGCTGAACAAACTCTTCCTCACCATCTTTCCCAAGAATTAGATATTTTTCAGGACATGATGCTGCAAATGGAATGACAACCTTCTGCTTTCCATTTATCCAACATCCTGGTCTCACCTACACGTTACTGTAAGAGCACAAGCCAATTGGAAAACATAGAAGACCAAGAGTGATTAACTTTGACAAATTACACAAGGGGACCCCTGCTCCAACTATTGCTAGTTTATCTTGAAATATCTGGATGCATAAATAGAAATGGTTAGCAGTAACGTGTGAACATACTATAGAAGTAGGGAAACATACAAGTTTCTTCTGATGCACAGTTTTTGCAAAACATGAACTCCAAGCTCATGAGAAGTTAACTCCTCCTGCTTTTTCCAGTGACTGGGGATAAAGCATTTAGTAGTTCATACAAATAATACTGAATATCTCATCTTAGATGCATTGAGCCTTTAAAAAAAAGCTGCATTATCATCCATAATATAAAGATACTATGAAAATTACTTGGCAGCTTAAAGTTTCGATGCATGCCATTGATACGGTGCTTGCATTCAGGCAGAGATGAAGGCGGATACAAGAAAACAAGAGTCATAGCAGCAGCAGCATATTGCACAAATCACAGCCTTCCCCTCTTCAAGCAGCGATAAACATGGGGCAGAGTGAAAGCGTGAAGGATTATAAAAGATATACCTGTCTGCCGTACACATTAACACAAATGCGCTTGCGTAACACTAATTGCATTTCTGCAGGATGGCTGAGCTGGACAGTGGCTCTCACGATAAGGTAAACTCTTTCATCTGCTGCTGTTCCTTTACTGAGCTGGATACAGTCGTGGACTGTGGAATCCCATGAGGCTTCTGCTTTCACCTGCAAAGGAAAAAAATGTATCCTCTAATAAGCATAATTAGGTGTATAATTAACTGTAATTAATTAAGCATAATTAACAAAAATACATAATACATAAATTTTGAGAGTCAGCTTCTCCGTTTCACTCCCTATGAAGAAAAATCCCTGCACTTTAGAAGAGGCCATTTAAAAATCAAGATCAGTATGCCAAATGAAGACGTTGGGATTAAAAATGCCAACTTGCTCAAACTCTGGAACACTTCCTCTTGAAAAAAAAAAAATCTCTGAATACCCAGGATCATTGCAAATAAATTATAAAATATGCAGAACTACAGGACCATTTGGCCTAATTTATTAAGATAAACCAGAGAGCAACAGAGATTGCAGTGAAAATCCTCCATCACACCACATAAACTCTCCCATCTGTACTTGAGAAATAACTTTGCTGAAACATTTCTAGCAATACAGCAAAAACTGGAATTTTTCTTCTTGAATGTTAAAATATAAGTATTACTGAAGATTTAGATGGTTTATCTTCAAGCCATAAGAAAAACCGCCTGGTAGCCATCTTTCCAGGCTTTAAAAACAAAACAGAACAAATAAACCTACCAAAACCATCAGGAATAAAGCTCCTCTAAAAATATAAAAAGAAATAAGTTTCAGAGTAAGGAGCAAAATTTTGAGGCAAAAAAAATAAACCAGAGATTCTAAGCTCAATAGCAAAAATTATAAACGAACAATTGTAAAGTTGTGAAACTATGAGCTATGTTGCAAAATGGAGCATAATGAATGTAACAGTGCAGAGGTAAATACGTTAACCGTAGCGACAATTAAGATCGTTTGTTTTTTCAGCCGGGGGCTTCCGTACTCTAATTTGCTCAGGGATTTTGTTTTGGTTTTTTTAAATATGAACTCGGAATCTCAAGCTTTTGTAACACTTGGATTTAGATCCAAGCAAGGAGGGTCTCTCAAGGGAGATCCTTGAGTTTTATTATTTTTCAAATCATGGTTATACTCCTAGCAAATATTCCTTGAAAACACAGAGTCAGTCATATAAGAAACAAGTGTTGTATCCTTTTGTCCTGGTTTCAGCTGGGTCAGAGTTAATTTTCTTCCTAGTAGCTGGCACAGTGCTGTGTTTTGGATTTAGTATGAGAAGAATGCTGATAACACACTGATGTTTTAGTTGTTGCTAAGTAATGCTTAGGCTAGTCAAGGACTTTCTTTTTCAGCTTCCCATGCTCTGCCAGGTGCACAAGAAACTGGGAGGGGCCACAGCCCAAGATAGTTGATCCAAATTGACCAAAGGGCTATTCCATACCATACGACGTCGTGCTCAGTATATAAACCGGGGGGAGTTAGCCGGGGGGCAGCGATCGCTGCTCAGGGACTGGCTGGGTGTCGGTCGGCGGGTGGTGAGCGGTTGCATCACTTGTTTTCTTTTCCCTGGGTTTTGTTTGTCTCTCTTGTTCTCCTTTTCATTGCAATTGTTATTATTATTATTATTATTGTTATTATTATTATTTTATTTCAATTATTAAACTGTTCTTATCTCAACCCATGAGTTTTCTTACTCTTGCCCTTCTGATTCTCTCCCCCATCCCACCGCGGGGGGAGGGTGAGCGAGCGGCTGCGTGGTGCTTGGTTGCCGACTGGGGCTAAACCACGACACCTTTGTATGCCCTCTTTGATGCACCATTTTCACATTTGAGTATATAAAAAGAACAATTAAGACTCCTAAACTAAATATACTGGTCTGCATCTCTGCTTACCTCACTATCATGATGCTTCACAATCTGCAGTTCAAAGAATTCCTCCTCCTCTTCCGCAACAAGAGTAGCATCCCAGCCACCCGCTTCTGGGTCATCAAGGTTATCTTGGGAACTGAAGTCATCAGCTAGAAACAAAAGCGAATGCAGAAGGTGAGGAGACACAAAGCAATTATCCTTCTAAAAAAACATCCGGCAAGTCACGAATTCACATTTTCATCACTAACTCCCAGCTTGGCTACTTAAAGTCTGCCTCCATAAGAAAAGCTCCTCGCATTGTTCCACTTCAGAAAGCATCCCATCTCTATATAGAAAGCTTGCACAAAGAGCTGGGGACACAGACTCAAGCGTGCCTTCTAAAGTCCTCTATTGTGTGGGAATCTTCCCCAGCTGTAAACATCCCCTCCTTGCCCACAGGCAGATTTTCAGCACTACTGGACAATCATATTAAGAACATTGCTCATGTGGCATTAGTTAGGTGTTGTGGTTTGTTGTTTAAAAACCAAACATTTTTAAATAAAGATAAGCTGCTGGTTGGACAAGTAAAAATACAGTACTTTTGGATCATGATTAAACAAATCCTTAATCTGTTTCTTGAGAAGAAGCTTAACCTGTTCTGGCTCCAGTCCCTCACCATGAGGGAGGTGAACTGAACCGTGTTCAGTTTTGGGCCCCTCACTACAAGAAGGCCATGGAGGTGCTGGAGCGTGTCCAGAGAAGGGCGACGAAGCTGGGGAAGGGTCTGGAGCACAAGTGCTGTGAGGAGCGGCTGAGGGACCTGGGGCTGTTCAGCCTGGAGAAGAGGAGGCTGAGGGGAGACCTTATCGCTCTCTACAATGACCTGAGAGGAGGTTGTGGTGAGGTGGGTGTTGGTCTCTTCTCCCAAGGAATAAGCAATAGGACGAGAGGAAACGGCCTCAAGTTGCACCAGGGGAGGTTTAGATTGGGTATCAGGAAAAATTTCTTTACTGAAAGAGTGGTCAGGCATTGGAACAGGCTGCCCAGAGAGGTGGTGGAGTCCCCATCCCTGCAGGTGTTCTAAAAATGTGTAGACGTGGCACTGCGGGACATGGTTTAGTAGGCATGGTGGTGTTGGGTTGACAGTTGGACTAGATGATCCTAGAGGTCTTTTCCAACCTTAATGATTCTGTGATTCTATTCTATGAATGAATTATTAACTAGCTCCTCTCTGAAGCCATTTGACATATCAATGCACTTTTTGAGGTGAACAAACCATAAATGTAAACAGCATTGCCGCAAAGACCTCCTCACAACGGGCAGCATGCCACTTCCCCACTCTCACCTGATGCTTCTAATCCAAGTGTTAACCCTCTTTTAAACATCATAACAAGGATTTGTTCAACTGATTAGCCACTGTTGGCTCCCTGGACTACTTTGGGGTTACTGATTTCTTGGCTACAATTTCCCATCTTTGGTAGAAGTATCTTCCAAATACACTGTTCGAATTGGATCTTGTGTTTGGATGTATTGAAACATGCAGTGTTGAAACAAACACATACGATCCCACTCTGCAAAACTACCTTGAGCTTATCATGCCATGGTTTTTTGATACGCAGATGTTATTACCAGTGACTTCACATTTTCTTCTAAGTCACCAGTAAAGAAATTATCGGATATAGCATCAGTGCTATATCCTCGTGTGACCTGACCCCAGAAAGAACGTTCTCAACAATAATTTTTTTCTTTACATTGTCTTTTGCTGTTCACTCCCTTAGGTGTACTCATTTTACTATTTCTATTTTACTTATTAAATACCTGCAAAATACTGGGATTATTAAAACCTATGGTTCCTTCCATATAGAATGCTGTGTATTTTTGAAACATTAAATAATACGTTTCAGTGACAAGTGTGCACTCTCAAATTAATCTACCTGCCATTCCAGGCATTTCTTCATTTTATTAGCTTGCTTAAATTCTATAATGTCATCGGTTGTACAAAGTTTGTTTCAAAGCACTCTGTCATTTTAAGAACCACTTACCATTCAAGTCGAGGAAAATAACAGGAATGTGAGTTTCCATACCAGGCACAGGAGTCCTAAAATGTAAGAGAGGGACAACGGTGGCATTTAAACTAACGCAGATTTACCCAGCACACGTACCTTACGATACGAGCCCACAGCATATTACATTCAGTACAACTGCAATTCTAGGCCAGACCATTGATAACCTTGGCAAACAGCTTTATTTTAATTTACTGTTGCAGATTCCAAAAGACTCAACTAAATTGGTATTTCTTTTATACCAGCTCTCTTGGAATTATTACATTCTTTGACCTCTGCTTTCAGAAATGTTTTCTCCCTCTAAAATGCTAATAGCAAAATTAAGTTTATTTACTCTGACACACACATTTATTAAATGCAAACCCTCTGCATTAGTGATGGCAGCGAAGACAGCAGAGTGAGAATCAGAAAATCCAGTGTCAAAGTTTTTAAACTAACATTAATGCTGCCACCTACACAGTTATTACTCTTTCTTGCAAAACACACACGTTTAAGACTCAAAGCTGCCATTTAAGGCATCTTTTATATCATGGAAGAAGGGGCAGCACAGTTGGCGTTTTGTTTGTTTTTAAAATTAAATATTCCATGGCCTAGCCCTTTTAAGCTACATAAAAATGTAGTATGAAGGACGAAAGACTTTAAGATTCCTTGTTGCAGTCTTGGCTGTAAAAAAGGGCTGTAGCCATCTCATGACAAACTTGGACTTGACAAACTTTATGGTGAAGACGAGCAGGCTGAAGCCTTATGTAATATATAAGGTGCTTGAATCATACTGAACATCTCCTCTGGCGCAAATGTGTTCAAAACAGATTCTTCCTCAAGTAACTTTCCTGCGGCTCCACTCTTTTCAAACCTAGTCAAACACTTTGACGTGAAAGTTGACGTGTTTCCAACAAGCATTTGCCATTTTTATGTTTCAGGAGTACTAGCTTTAACAAACTTCAGCTTAAAACTCCATGACACCCCATTTCCTCAATAAATATTGTTAGAGGTTTGCTCAGAAAAACACTTCTGAAAGTTGAAAGCAACTGAAGACAACAGGTTTGAAGTGAAACAACCTTGCTTCCTTACCTGCAGTTGTTACTCAGCTGCTACAGCACGGCAATCTCAGTCTAGCCTAGTTTACTATTTTTAATGTTCAGAAAATTACATGGAACACTTGCTGACTAAACAGACTTTGCACTCAAACCAGGAGCGCAACAAAATGCTCCTGTAGATGCAGTTTTATTATGACGGAGCAGCCTTTTAAGTGAATGAACTAGGTAATTAACATATTAGCTAATTTTTTTAAATGGTAAGTGCAGTGGTAATAAATATTGATTCTGTTTTTTCAGGAGGTCATAATTACACTCTGATCAATAATAGTTTACTAAATAGCATTTCTGGATTTCAGATACACAGCCTAATAAAATAATTTAAGCAAGAGGCCTAATTTTAACAACTTTGCTCATACAGTGTACAGAGGCCAGATGAAGGAAAGCAAAAAATGGCAACAATCCAAGCCAGGAACAAGCCATGCATCATTTTTACATTCGTTCTTGCATATGGCAATGTGTGGTCATACCACTCCGCCGGAGCTCCAGGGATCCCACTGCCAGCAGAAGGAACCATCACAGCGTTCCTTTCTTCAGTGAGTGTTAGCCTCATCTCTAAAAGCTGTGCCTCCCGATCCGCATCATCTTCTGTTTTATCTGGAGAAGCAGGATGTCAGTCAGGACAACAGAGAGCGTTTCTTACTCGCTGCCTTTATCACGTGTCGATGATCTTATATCATCATAATAGAATAAAATCCACTGTGCTCAGAAATTCAGCACACAAAGAAACACACAGTATACAAGACCAACGAACAATTCTATATAGGCTTCTCTAACTTTAGTTTCACTGAAAGCAAATTACCGGTGAGTTCAGAGATTCAACTCTCCATTAACTTCTTTTCTAAATTTTACAATATATTAAGATCCAAAGCGTGTGCCCATGTGTGTCTCAACCTATCACTATTGTTACCTTTAATAGTATTTTGCTTACCTGGCTTCCCAACGAGTTTTTGTAATTGCTGATCAAGATAGTCCTGACGCTTTGTTAAGGCAGACAGCCACTTCCGACGGAGCCTCTCCAAATCCCTATCCTGTAAAGAGGACAGCAGCCATGTTAAGTATTGACCCAGGAATGCCAACGTTTCCTATTTGTGACTTACACATTTCCTCAGCCCTTCTGCTCATCTGTACCCAAGAAGCAGATAAGAAAGAGGGAGTAGACTTCCAAGAAATCACTTAGCTCTCCTCTATTTTCTTTTGCACAGGACAACTTAGAAACACAGAATAGCTGAGGCTGGAAGGACCTCTGGAGACTGTCTACTCCAACCCCACTCTGTGCCCAAAGCAGAGTCAACCACAGCAGCTTGCTCAGGGCTATGTCCAGTTGGGATCTGAATATCTCCAAGGATGGAAGCTCCACAACCTCTCCGGGCAACCTGTTCCAGGGTTTGATCACCACCACGGTAAGGGGCGAGGGGGGAAGTTTCATGTGTGAAGCAGAGACTCATTGCCTCTTGTCCTTTCACTGCACACCACTGAGAAGAGCCTGGCTCTGTCTTCTTCACCCCTTCCCTTTCGTATACATTGACAAGATCCCGCCTGAGCCTCTTCTTCTCCTCAAGGCTAAACAACCCCAGTTCTCTTAGCCTTTCTTCACAGGTCCAAACCCTTAACTTTCCACATCTTATTTGAAGTATTTTTGCTTGCCAGCCTGAGGCATCTCAGCTGTTATTCTGTACTACCCAGATGAACAAGCTTCACTTTATACATCTTCTTTGCCCCCAAACTAGTCTAAAACTCACTAACCCCTACCTTGTGGCAAAGCTGGAAACCCCAGTCCTTATCCATGACCATTCACATTCAGTGTTTAGCAGCCTCATATTAGGAATCCATCCCGGCCCCGCATCATGCCACTGTCCCTAGTTATGGCATTTGCAACCGAGCCTTTTAAAATATTTTTTCTTAAGTGCTCACGTCCTTCAAAAAACCACCTCAGTATCCTTAAGAACATTCAGTTCATTTGTCTCTGGTGTAGAAATGATCAGAAATGATGAATGATACTCTACACGCAGCATGTTGGGTGCCACAAAGATGAGCTATCAGCTCTGGGATGCCTTCAGGCAAGCCTCTTTTATGGCAACAGCAGTTCAGATTCATTCCACATCAAACGATAACAAATCCTTTGCCAAGAAAAATGGGTGGATGCAAGACTATAAACTACAGTTGTATTACTCACCCATAGACCCCCTACGAGTATGCTGGAATCTGTCAGAGAGCATTAAACCTAAATCTCTGGTTGCTCGCACTATACAAAGTTGAGATCTATAATGACGATGAGGTGCTTTTGTTAAGGTTATTCAGAAGATGATGAAAAATATATCACAGATATTGTACCTCACCAGTTCCCCTTTAAGGCTCATGTTACTGAGATATTACATATAGTTTAAAAAAAATAGTGTGCTGGTTTCAGTAGTTTTACCACTGCTGTCTTAGGGCTCCAGGAACAGAATCCCCTTTGCTTGCCCAAGGGTTGGTTACTACGCAGTATACTCCAGCTCTCATACACATAGCACATCCATAATATGAAACAGCATGAAGTATTTAGACTGCACCGTCAACACTACCATGCCTCTTCTTGTTCTTAATAAGGACACTCTCAATCTATCCATAGTTTGTCAAGAAGGAAGACTCCTTTCCCCAAAACACCAAAGACGAAAAGCAATCGGATCTTGTTTTGAAAATACACATTAAGGCATCTTGTTCTTTCCCTTCCACCTCTCTAATCCACCACATGGCTTTGTAGCATAACAATCTATGCAATTCTTAAGCTTTTAGTCTCTTCAGAAAACAGGCTCTCTATATATCCAACCAGTACAGCGAAGATTACATGCTGTTCTTCCTCTAACATTTTTGAATCTGAAAATGTCTGAGTTTGTAAAAAGAGAGAATTCAAAATTTTTACCTGATAACTGTCCATTTCGTCCTCTTCTTCCTAGGTCAAAACATGCAAAACCACATCATTAAATTTTTTTGATAGCAGGAAACACACTGAATGCAAAAGGTGTAACTATTTCAAGCAATATTAGCAGCCTTACATAAAAGTCTGAGCTTAGCAATGGTATGATCATAGAATTAAAACATATAGACAGCCCAAAGATTTGCTGCTATCAGCTCATCTAAACACAAACTAGAGCAATCCAACAATTATAATGGAAAAATAATATGAATTCTTCATAATTGGAAGCGAGTGGAATACTTAAATTGCCCTAAGAAAGAAACAGGAGTTACAGTGAAACAGCTTGAAACCTGTTGATCCTGGACAGCAAAGAAAAATGTGCCGTTTTACCTGTAAGAGTTAAATATGTTACAGCAAGCACTGAAAAATCAAACTCTGGCATAAAGGATTCGAGGTAAGCTTGCTGTAGCATTTAGAGGAGAAAAACTGTAAATATCTAAGCCAATTGTTAGGGAATTAGAATAACTCTGTCTGCCACACCAGCATTTGCAATGTAGACCTTCGACATTTTGATTTCCGTTATTTTCTGATGGGAGACCCCACCTTTCGTTCTCAACATTCATCACAAGCAGAGCCACGTGCAATGAGCGTAAGCAGAACTGCCAGTGAATGGAAAAGCAATGAGGATTCCAATCCTCATTGAGTTATTACTTATCTATTTAAGTAATAACAAGCCACTGGAGTCTACTTTCGTATCTTAGTAATGAAAGCAAAAAACTTAGCTAAGCTAAAATTAAAAAGCCATATAGAAGAGGCATTTTCTTAGTTCAACGTCTTTAGAAAATCTTTCACATTCCACTGATAGTGATTTACTTGAGATAGAGAACCGCTAATAAGGGGACTAAAAATCCAGGTGCTCAAATCCGAAGGCTATTGTAAGCAACAGGACTAATAAAACATGGTTTTCAATAGCCCTCTCCCACGTGGGTCATCAGTGTCAGACAACTCACTGGTCTCTCTCTCAAGCAGAGCTTAAGTCTTT
>VYZW01024967.1:2586-33258 GCA_013401315.1 Balaeniceps rex
AACAAGGCCACACTTGGGCACTCACTGGTTTACCTCAAGATCAGTGCATGGTCTGGCACGCCTAGCTGCTGTACTTACCCAGTTTTCAGTAATGAGTAGCTCACAGCCAGGGCAGCTTTTTTCCCAACGGTTTCTGTTAGGAAGCAGGTCTCAAGTGTTAAATGTTCTGTTTATGAATCCTGCCAAGATTTTGCAGTCTTTCAAATACATGGGGGTATTTTTAAACAGAAAATTCTAAAATTAACCATTTGGCCTTCCTAAAAATACCCTGCCACACTTCAATAGTTCCTGTTGATGAGACATGAATATAAAATACATTTTAATTTCCTACAACCAAACAGAAGAAAAGGAAAATGTTTCTCCCTCTAAACAGAGCGAGAGAAGTATTTGCTTGAAGTGGTGAGTCTGTAAAAGACCTTGCTTGGTGAATCATCAGGTTTATGTGGGAAGGAGAAATAACCCTGAAGACCTCTGTGCTTGAGATTTCAGGTGGAAGGCACATCTTGTTTATTAAAACAGCCCCTCAAAATCAGACATAAAAGGGGATATATATTGTTGGTTTCGTGAAGTGTTTGCTAGAGTTTTTCATGCTAAAATCCATTTTTTGCCTGGCATATCAGAGGTAAAATCCTGTCTCCATGGAAGTCAGAATTTCTGAAGGATTTCCAAACCTTCAGAATTTCATCCATCATCTTGTCCTTTCTGTTTCTTCTCCGACCTTTAAATAAAGGGTGCTGTGTAATAACAAACAAAATCTTCAGCTCCCTCAGAAAACAGACACGGATAACAAAAGCTTTTTTCAGATGCTCAGCTGGGCTAAATCCATGTAATTCCTTCAATGTTGGTAGAGCATTATCCTTGACTTGATTGAGGCTTTCAACCTTCTTCTGACGCCTTCAGAGCTTGATACTAACTGCAACCATCCAAGCTCAGGCAGCGGGACTACTGTTGTTGACACTTGGGTTGAAAAAGACCTATGGGCTTGGGAAGACAGCTCAAATATGTCCAATTATCGAGCACCTTCCCCACTCCAGATCACACAGCAAATCACCACAAGTGCTTTAGGAAACAGAGCCTTGCAGGACACTGAGACCATCCTTAGCCATTTCTATCAAACAGCTAAACTCCCTGTATTGGTTTCAAAATCCCACATCTTTTCCTGTGTGAAATCAATTATAAACCTCTTGTATGTTCCTTGGAAACACTATTCCAGCTGATTTTTGGAAACTTAAATGATTTCATTGGTAAGTTGTCACCTTGCTGAACAGAATAATAATCACAGTCGTTTTTGTCCAGATCCATTCCCGTAACAGAGATTCCAGAATAATTCAAAAGAAGGCTTCATTTTTCTTGACTGAAAATTTCTTCTTGAATACCCAGAATCAGCTTGTCCCTCGCGCTAAGCACTTGCTGATCTCCCAGAATGTTATGACAATCAGGGATATGTAAACATGTCACAGTAAACTATTTGCTCTTTTTAAAAGTAACTATCATTTCAACGGCCAAATGGAACCGTGCTTACTGTGGTGGGGGATCAACCCCACGTCTCCTAATTACTTTACGCGTTCAAAGCAATTTTGCCATCAGGATAAAAACTTTCTGAATAAAACACTTTTAGATGACGTTTGTTAGCCCACTTGGGTTTCTGAAGAGTTCCAGCGAGACCAGGTATAGAACTATTTTTAAAATCTCGCTGAGAATACTTTAAATGGAAATAAACTGACTTTTAAATCTCCATCTCAGGGATGTCTTCTGGGACTATCACTTGTTTGTGCATGCATGATCCTACGCACTGGCTGATGAGTGAGTCATCCTGCCTGCCACCTTATCTGCACAATACCATGCAATCTGGAGAGTGTGGTCACATCAGAAAGTGATTTTACTACTCCTGGCTGCCCAGGCTAAAAGCTGAAGCAGAAAAATGAGACTTTTTGCTTTTTGTGTGTTATGAAAGTCCAATACACTTTTTTTAACTGCTGATTTTGCTTTGTAGTTAAAAACTGCCGGGAAATAAACCTTTTCTCTGTGGCTTTTTTACTCTTTCTTGCCCTAGAACTGCATCTCTAATTTATTCTGGTAATCAGTGTTTCCTCCCTCCAAAAGTAAAAGCTGTCTTTACATATTTGAAAGGCAATGCAAAGTTGGTTTCATCTTCTTATCTATGCAAGCAAAATCAAGGCCAGGTCCCACATGCACTCAAGATTAGGCAAAAATGAGCAAAGCACTCCTAACATCAGACAAGACCCATGCTAACATCTTTGCTACTTCGCACTTGACCACTCCTGAAGCACATAGCGCAATTTCTGACTTATACAATCCCCTCTGTTTTAAAAACCTGTATCTTTATTCAAGCCAACACTACCCGACCCATACCAGATAACACAGGCAGGTGACAAAATGCCTACAGTTTTCCTTTGAGTGAATGCATACCTTTTAGAAAAAAACCTTTCCCTTATGATTTAAAGAAAGCAGCTGATGAAGAATCATGAAGTCTTTCGGGAAGTTGTTCCAGTGGTTAATTTCTCTTACTATTAAAACATCTGTTCTTTATTTCTAGTCTGAATTTCTCCAGCAGTTCACTGTAGCCTGACCTCCACCTATGACAGTGTCCTTTTCTCTTAGATTAAAGAGCTGTATTCTCTCAGGAAGGGTATTTCTGTAGCGATACTTGCAGAAATGAGACCAAGTCAACTCTTAACTCTCATGGTGAAGCTGAAGAAAGAAGGCTTTTAAATCTCTTGATTAAAGTTTCAATGTAAAGACCATTTGTTGCTCCTTTTTAAAAAGCCCTTTACATTTTTTTCAGTATTCTTATTGAAATATAAATATCTGGCTTGAGTAAATACATCTGTAATTGCACAATTAAGGCTGCATTCAAGATAACACAACCTATCTGATAATCCTCTATTAGTATGCCAAAACATGGCATTGGCCGTACATGCAACAGTTTCGTGCTACTCAACTGTTTCTCCACCATGGCCTTGTTGTAACCCTCTGTAGATGTTATTGACCCCGTTAGTGCTGCATTTTTAAATTCCCAGTGGGAAATGGTTCATAGAAGCAGGCAGACGCAGGAAAATACTGGTGAATATGCCCCTTGTTGATCGGAAAATACTGTTTCCCACAGGGCTGGAATAAAGTCACAAATGCAGAAAGTATCAGTTCTCCTTGGGAATGGGTGGAACATAAATTGGAAGAAGGTGCAAGCTTGATCCTACTGCCTCTGAACTCTTGTTATATTTAAGGGTTCAGTCACACCAAGTTTATTGATGATGTTACTGTTCTTGTCTTTCCTTGTTTAGTTACGGGAAAGTGCCTGCCCTGAAACTGCCTGGAAAGGTGACCTGGCCTGGCCACACACAACCTACCTCTATGGGAACACCACATTCGTCAGCCTGTTTACGGTTCACCTCGCACTTCAGCTGCCTAAAATCTGAAATGCTTTAATTTAAATCAGCGGAGACATTGCAGTGTTATTTCTTCACTGTGCTCTTGGTGACATGGTACTACACTGAGATGATGCCTGACGTGGGGGTTTGGGCACAGAAGCAGTCACCCAGCAGGCTGTTTCCCTTTACCTTCACCATTGCACTAGTTTTGTCGGCTACCCTTTATTTTGGGTCTAATCTCCCAGACTGTTTTAATTCAAGGAACAGAAACCTAACAGATGAATGCATAGTGAACCATTTCCACTTTCCCTTCTTGATAGCCTAGTTCAGTCTGGAAATGCCTCTGAATCAGTATGCTAAAGTCAGGAGGCTGGTACGGTTAGAACCTTTTATCTCACTTCTCTATTACATTGTCTGTCTAGACAGGATCTATTTATACTCGGCTGTAGCACCTAATTTAGACAAATAAGTTCATTTTGGTAGAAGTCAAGTCATACATGGCACAGACGTTGCTTTCTCTGATCTTTAAACCTGAGCCATCTTACTACGTACCTATCGAGGCTGCTGCAGATGAGGAATTTCCAAGCAAAGGCAGATGGTACACTCACAGGAGGGGATTTAAAGTCACACAGCACCTTCGCTGCATGGAAGATCACAAAGAAAATCTGTTCTCAGTGTAATTAATCTGTGGAGGCTCTCAGAAACCACCCTCTTTTCTCCTCTCCAGACTCCTACCACTGTTTTTAGGCTTCATTCTCTGATCAGTGCTATCTGCTTCAAAGGAAGATAAAAAACCTATAATGAGTCACACCTACTTGTAATGTCCTGCATCATGGGTTTAATTTCTTTTCCCACCCATGTGATGGCTTAGCAAAAGCCGAGGTTGCATATGTCTTAGTAAACTGCTAATATTTTTTGTCTTGATAAAAGACCAACGCTTTCTTAGGGTGCAGCTGCTAGAGTTATTTTCTTTTCTAATACCTTGCAATAACGACACCTCTAATCCCTTTGTGCCAGCCCCTCCAAAATGCTGATCAGCCCTAAAGGACCTGGGTAGAGCAAATGCTGAAGTATTTCGCCGTGGCACAGGATGCGTTTGGTGAATGTAATGATGTATCTGTGAACACAAATTAGGGAAGGGGGTGTGCCAGGACACATCACTGTCTCTAAGACGGGCTTGCTGGTGGTGTTCACGTTGCACTGTTCAGTTGGATCAGTCCACTTGGGCCAGAAGCTATTTCCATTTGATTGCAGAGAAAATGTTTGCACGGGATCCCTTCCCACCCCAAGCATTCTGTGATGCCGTGAACGTGGCAGATGTAATCAGAAGGGGGCTGCAAAACTCCTATTCTCCATGTTGCTAAAAAGCTCTTCACAATAAATGTGGGCACGTAGAGGAGGCTTGCTAATTAAAACTGTGCTGGGTCATGGGAGAAAGCTGCTGAAAGCAAGGCTGATACCCCACAGGTAGAAGCAGACTGAAAGGAGCTCCTGCTCAGCGTTCTCTATTCATAAATCCCGGATGAATTAACAAGGGTGGGGTTTTTTTTTTTCCATTTTTCCTTTCTTGGCTGTTTTTCCCCTAAAGTGTCCCCATCCCTCCATCTTCACCAGAACTAGCTGTTGAGCAGGGTCTGTGTCAATGTGCAGTTGTCAAAGAAATGATGGAAAAATACATCCATTTTTGGTTGCCAGTTCTGCCAAAGGTTCTCAGGGTTCAATACAGTCTGCTGGTAAACCAGAAAGAGGTCTTGTTCTTGCAGCTTCTCTTTCTCTCCTCTTCAGTCTCCCATGGCTGGTGGCCCACTCTAATAGACAGAAAGGATCATAACTATGTTCCAGCCTATTGATGTCCAGTGCCCTGGACACTGGTTTTGGAGATAGAGATTAAAAGCTCCAGGCTAAGGAGGACATTCCCAGACATGGGAGAGCTCCAGCACCCAAACCACTGCCTACAAAAAGGAGACCTTTGCTCTTGGATGTGGCTTGAAGGAGAGGGATTATGGCTACTGCTCTTTGCTCCACTCGGTGCTGTCAGTCTGTGAAGGTAATATCATCACACCTACGGGGCAGCCTGGGCAGAAAGATCTACTCTGTGAATCCCTGGAGTATTTAAGCTTGATATAGTTTTGTGGAGCTCCTCAATCACACCTCCAGCTAGGCTGAGAAGCAGAATTTAAATTGTCAAAAGTTTTCTGAGAAAAAAAAAAGCACCCCCTGTGGCCTCTTAATTGCCTAAAAATGCAAAGGCAAAATTTAGGCAGGTACCTTTGGGAGCCAGGGGCTTTGTCCTTGGTTTCTGTAGCATTCAGTGATACCTCTGCTGCAGTTCCTGCTCTGCTCTACCTTACAGGAGTGTTGCAAGGATAAATGACGTTTGAGTGCTGGTCATGTGCATCACTAAAAGGACCCTGTCAGTACCAAGGCTGGGTGAACGGTTTTTGAAACAAGCCCTGGGGACATGAAAAAATACCTTTCACAGAGCATGTCTCCTATTAAGTTTCTCTTTTGACAAGCTCTCAATTTTGAGAAGGCATAGGGACACCAGTGGAATTTCTTGTGTCAAGTAAAACCATGAAAATTATTCAGCTTGAGGAATTTAAGCAGCCGCACTGAAAGGTTCAAATCCAGCTAGATTCAGTCCCCAAAGTTCATCTTTCTCATTTATCTGGGAAAAAAGTGGCAGACAATATACCGAGCTCTGAGCCTTTGTTTGCAATACATAATGAAAATACCTGAAGCTGGAGAAGAAGGGGAAAAAAAATGCAAATTGCTGAATACAGAGCTCCTGTCCCATCACACCCTTGCTTGCCTGCTTGTGCCTCACTTGCTGTACAAAGTCGTTTCACAAAAATTGGCATTTCCCCCTCTTCAGGTGGAAGCTTCACCATGGGACAGGGCCAGGAAGACCCACCAAGTGAGCAGAGACTGTCAGGAGCTGCTTTTGTGTGGAGTGTGTGTGCTGGGGAGGCACTTCACTGGGCGCCCAGCAGTCAGACCTCATCTAGACTGAAGTTCATCGAAAACCTATTGCAATGGGAAAGACATTTTGGCTTGAGATTAGTGTGAGAACTTTTTTGGTTTTTCTTGTCTTTTTCTTGTCTATGAGCTTTCAAAAAATTGTATGGAAATCCTCATTCTGGGGTTGAATGAAGCAGCTGATTTCACCACTTCCCACAAATAGTAGGGAGGAGAATATGAGGGGAATAATGAGCTCGCAAAAACACAAAACTTACTATGCGCAGGAGTTTTATTTTTTTTAGTATATTTTGCTAATAATCATAGAACCATAGAATGCTTTGGATTGGAAGGGACCTTTAGAGGTCATCTAGTTCAACGCCCCTGCAGTGAGCAGGGACATCTTCAACCACATCAGGTTGCTCACAGCCCCGTCCAACCTCACCTGCAATGTTTCCAGGGATGGGGTCTCCACCACCTCTCTGGGCAACCCCTTCCAGTGCTTCACCACCCTCAGGGTAAAACATTTCTTCCTTCTATCCAGCCTAAATCTGCCCTCCTTTAGTTTAAACCCATCACCCCTTGTCCTGTCACCACAGGCCTTGCTAAAAAGCCTGTCCCCATCTTTCCTCTAGGCCCCCTTGAAGCACTGCAAGGCCGCACTAAGGTCTCCCCGCAGCCTTCTCTTCTCCAGGCTGAACAGCCCCAACTCTCTCAGCCTGGCCTCGGAGCAGAGGGGCTCCAGCCCTCAGAGCATTTCTGTGGCCTCCTCTGGACCCACTCCAACAGCTCCATGTCCTTCTTGTGCTGAGGGCTCCAGAGCTGGACGCAGGGCTCCAGGTGAGGTCTCCCCAGAGCAGAGCAGAGGGGCAGAATCCCCTCCCTCGACCTGCTGGCCACGCTGCTGGGGATGCAGCCCAGGACAGGGTTGGCCTTCTGGGCTGCAAGCGCACACTGCTGGCTCATGTCCAGCTTTTCATCCACCAGTGCCCCCAAGTCCTTCTCCACAGGGCTGCTCTCAATCGCCCCGTCCCCCAGCCTGTATTGATATCGGGGGTTGCCCCTACCCATGTGCAGGGCCTTGCACTTGGCCTTGTTGAACCTCATGAAGTTCACATGGGCCCATTTCTCGAGCTTGTCCAGGTCCCTCTGGATGAAATCCTGTCCCTCAGGCGTGTCAACCATACGACTCACCTTGGCATTGTCTGCAAATTTTTTGAGGGTGCATTCGATCCCACCGTCTATGTCATTGATGAAGATATTAAACAGTACTCGTCCCAATACGGACCCCTGAAGGACACTAATCATTACCCATAATGCAACGGCTTAGTCAGAGCAAGGGACCTTCTACCTAGCTTTGAGGGACTGAGAGTAACTGCCCACATGCTGAGGAGTTTGGGGATGAGGCTATAATCACGTTTACCACCATGGAAAGCTGCATAATATGCAAGGAAGAGGGTGTCATAGGACATTTGCTAAAGAGGTTTCCAGCTGCCCGAGAGGGCAGTTACTGCAGCAAGGCAATTGCTCCCACCTTTAAAACACTCTTGCTCTTTTCTACGCTTTTTTTTCTTCCTAAATATTTCACCCAGTTCCTACATGCAACTTGTTCCGGTTAGCTGAAAAGCATCGCCTTCCAGAGGCATTCAGTCATTCCACCCTGCAAACCTGGATACTGCCAGCAGGTTCCCAGTGCTGCATCTGAAGGCCACGCTACAAGTGCCAGGAGAAGGGTCTCCAAACTCACCAGAACTCCTCAACCTCCTTTTTTTGGGGGAGGACAGGGATGTGACTGTTGTTCTGTTTGGGGTGGATGTCCTAGAGGAAGTGTATTTACAAGTCTGGCAAAGCATGAGAGAAGGAGGGTTGTGCTGCTGCATACCCCCTTTCTCTCCACCCTTGCTATGGCTCCTTCCAGCCCTTGCGTTCATACAGGGCCTTGTCTGCACTGGATGCTTCTTTGGTTTGTTTAGTGCCATCATGGCAAACATGATCAATAATATCGTTATCCAAAGTGTGCTCCTGCACAGCTTGTGCAGCCCCATGCAATAGTTTGGAGACCCTCCAAGAGGACTTCCTCTGGGAGCCGGCTCTGCAGCCAAAGAGCTTTCACTGCTATGAAACGTTTCCTGATACACTGCGTGTTTGTCCCCAAGGGGACACCCTCACCATTTCCTTTCCTGCTGGTATCTGCCCCCTTCACACGCTTTGGATGGAACCCTAGGCGTCCTCAGGCCTGGCTATTTGGCGACACGCTTATGCCATTCGCAGTTTTGGAAGGATGGGTCCCAAGTTCATGTTCAGGTCATTAAAAAACCAACCTTTTGCTTAGTGCTGGTGCTGTGATGAAGGTTCCTGCTGATGGGTGCAATCACATGGCTTACCACCAAATTCTGCATTTCTGAGCTGTGTATTTGTCTCCTCACAGAAACATGAGAGTCCTGTTGCTGTATTTTTCCTTCTGATGCAACACTACCAGAGGCAGAGAAGGGAGGTAGCATGAGCCTATAAGTTATCAAAAGACGTTAGGGGTCATGAAATAAACTCCCTCATACCTGCCCCACAACTCCATGCAGTCTGCACGGTTGCTGAAGAGCAGGGTTTATTCTTAATAACACCTAGGGGATGAAGCGTGAAAGCATGATATATCATTTAAGGAGAAAGTTTTGTCTGGTCAGAACATGATAAACCAGAGCAGCGATGTACCTGCCCTGACCGAGGGGCTGAAATCCAGAATCCTGGTGGTAACAAGGCGTTTCTCTGTTTTCCATCAGCTTTAAACCCATGGCAGGCAGAGGGGTAGCACAAGTCCCAGCCCATAGCACAACACGCTACGTTGCCTCCGCTCGTGGAGTTCAGTGAGCTCTTCCCCTCAATGCACTAAGATTAGCAGGCTTCCCCCCCCGCCAGGTTGGTGGGGGTTTTTGTCTTTTTACTTCATATTGTCCAATAAAAACAGAAAAACACTGGAAAATGATGAGAGGATGCGATATCATTTAGGCTACGGAGTTTCACTAATTAACTTAATTCTTTCAAAAAGATGAGGGAAGGGGTAAGTATCCCTGAGACAACGTAAGTTCTTGAAGTCAAATAAGATATTTCAAGAAATAACCAAAACAAAACAAAAAGTGTGAGGAAGACCTGTCGCCATGGTAACAATGTGTATCAAACTGATGTCAAACATTCTGTGAAATAACCTCACCAAGTTGTAAGATGCAATGATGAAGCAGGCTACAAATGGAGTCTGTCAGTATTTTATTTATGCCATTTTTTTATATACCTATTTGCCTGCGTGGTATGCATATATCACCCACACTACCACCCACAGCACACAGCTGTCCCTCTGAACTGTCTTAGCTCTACTCCAGAAATTCAGGGGACGATGGGGGAGGAAGGACAAGGAGAAGAAAAGAAAGGAAAATAGCATTCAGATTTGGAAAGAAAAAAATAACACTGCATTGTTTTAGTACCAGGTGGACATTAGTCAAACGGGCCAGATTTCCTTCTCACCTTGGTTATTTGCTGTACAGGTTTCCGTAGTACAATTCCAGATTTACGCCAGTGGAATCGAGGTCAGAATAAGCTTAGTATTTTCTATGTCAGTATCTTATTCTTTCGTTTGTGTGCTCTGCGAGTGTCAATGCACAGACACCAATCAGTCTGAAGAAACAGGGTTGGGGATGCTGTGTGAAACTAAGTCACAGAATCACAGAATGGTCGAGGCTGGAAGGGAACTCTGGAGATCACCTGGTCCAACCCTCCTGCTCAAGCACAGCCACCCAGAGCTGGTTGCCCAGGACCATGTGCAGACAGATTTTTAACATCTCCAAGAATGGAGACTCCACAACCTTCCTGGGCAACTTGTGCCAGTGCTCAGTCACCCTCACAGGCAAAAAGTGTTTCCTGATTTTCAGAGGGACCCTCCTGTGTCTCAGTTTATGCCCATTGCCCCCTGTCCTGTCACTGGGCACCACTGGAAAGAGCCTGGCTCCATCCTCTTTGCACCCTCCCCTCAGGTATTTGTAGACATTGATGAGACCGCCCTGAGCCTTCTCTTCTCCAGGCTGAACAGTCCCAGCTCTCTCGGCCTTTCCTCATAGGAGAGATGCTTCAATCCCTTCATCAACTTTGTGACCCTTCACTGGACTCTCTCCAGTATGTCCATGTCTTTCTTGTAGTGGGAATCCCAGAACTGGACACAGTACTCCAGGAAGGATCACCTCCCTTGACCTGCTGGCAGTACTTTGTCTAACGCAGCCCAGGACACCATTGGCCTTCTTTGCCACAAGGGCACATTGCTGGCTTGTGGTCAACTTGGTGTCACCAGGACTCCCAGGTCCTTTTCTGCCAAGCTGCTTTCCAGCTGGATGGCCCCCAGCATGGAGTGCCTGAGGCTGATCCTCCCCAGGTGCAGGAGTCTTCAGCTGGGTGACCGAACAACTGACTTGTCTTCATCCCCTCATGTTGCAAAGGAAAAAAACCAAAAGCTGTAGACACACCTGTAGACTTTTGTGCTTGTAGACACAATGGGCCCTGTGAACTGCACAGAGGACAAAGCTGAGGCTTGCAATTACCAGCATTAGTATTTCTGCAGTCGCCAGAAGCATCTGGGCCTCCTGACGGGATCTTAGGAAATCAAGAGGAGATACTATGATTTTCAGCCAAGGAAGCAGGAGAGAGCCATCATCCCTGAAGGCTGGAGTGGATTTGGAAGCAGGCAGCAGCTTTAGCAATCAACAATTATTTTTCTGAACAAAATAAGAATTTTTTTTTCCCATTTGGCCCACACCGACCTCTGTGTATCTTGCACTTTTTGACCTTCTGTTCCTGCCCTTACCAGGTGTAGCGATGCAAGCACATACATCCATCTCTACACAGACTTTCTAAATGCCTCCGATATCCCCTTTCCATTTTTCTGAGGTCACTTCTTGGGTTCATTAATGCAAACCCTCGGCTCCAATGAGCAGTGGTCGCACTATCACAAGAGTGTTATCCTAATTCTGCCATATCCTCTTGACTCACCTTTGCTGTGCTCCCAGACATGTTCGTCCTTGTTCATACATCCCTTCTGCTGCCTTCTTCCCCTACCATAAGACCTCATCCCATGGAGCTTAGTACCTAACTACTTCCTCAAGCTCGTCATGGTCCTTCTTGTCCCACCCATGTCCTTGCATGGACCATCCCTCTTCCACAACCTGTGCCAACCTCTGTCCCACAAATTACTCCCTGACTTCCAGACAATACCCCAGTTCACCTCAAAACAGGGCCTACTTAGAGGCCCCTGCAAAGACCACGCACCCAAATTACGCCACAAAGCCATGTAAGAAAATCATAGATGGATGGTGTTGTAAATCCATAAAGATAAGGACAAAAAATTACAGCTGCGGTAAATCTGAGTGGCCTCCTTATTCCAGGTGACACTTTGGTTCATTACACGTCTGCAGAGGAAGCACTGTGCTCCTTCAAAGTATATGCCACTTCCTTGATGACCTCATCTAACTACCAATTTTAGGGGCATAAGAGCTGAACTAAAACATCATACAAAATTATTCAGATTGGTCCTTCGTTGCTGAAGCAGGATTTTGTTCTACACAAAACTGAGTGGCTTTTTTTTTTTGATCCTTTATTCCATGTTTCAGTTGATCAAACTTTACTAAAGACAACAATCCAGCGGATAAGGCTATTTTGGATTTCTTTTCAGGAGTACACCAATTTTGTGCAATCATCAGAACTCTTTACAGGAAGCACCTGATTTCAGTGAATTGACTTGTTTTTAAACAGAAAATTCATGCTAAAGCAGAAGGAAAACTGTGATATTAGGCATTCCATCCAGACACTTCCACAAGAAAAAATGATGTTTTCTCACATGGAGCAAACTTTCATGATAAAATGGCTGCTGCTTCATACAAGTACCTACATTTAAAGGTTGAAACGAGGATAAACAGAGCCATCTTGCCTCTTTTTTTGGAGCTGTCCTATGATTTGCAGTCAATTTACAGCTTTGAACTATATGCAGAGGGTTGCACCACTAAACCCCTAGCACACCCATTCAACACCCACCTTCGCTAGCAACCTTACTCTGAAATGAAAATAAAACTCACTGTACTGTGTGATATTTTGTTCTTCCATCCTAGATCTTAGGATTTAACTGGATTGGGTTTTTGCAATTTTCTTCTCTGGAGTTCCTAGCCCTGGGGCAGCTGCATTTCTGCACTGTTTACAGCCTGCAAAATACTTCAGGGTCCTTCAAGGTAAAAAGCATGATGTCCAACTCCTTAGTCTTTCCTGCCTGCCCTGTCTACGATGCCCTTCATGCCACGCTCACCAGTGCAGTACAAGACGTGGCTCATGAAAAGGCAATGCTAATCCAACAGTAAAGCTGCGAGGTTAAGCATGTAACACTCAGGAAGCACAGAGATAGGTTCTCTCAACCATGCAATGGGGCCACGTAATGCTCTGTCACTGAACCCTGTGGCCCTGTCACCCCGAAATCCCTCGTACATGGTGGGCTCGGGTGGGAGGGCTGTATAAGCACCCGATCCCAGCTGACAGTCTGGAGCTCTGCAAGACCCAGGGAGATGAGGAGCTCAGGGGAGTTTTAACTTTCTGATGAGGTGCTCCAATACGTAGAAGGGCAAGTGGTCTCATTCCCTTCCAGATAGGAAATACCAGTTTTATGAGCTGAAAAAGAACATTTTCCCAGAGCTGGGCTTTATGCTGTGTTTTTATTATCCACCTACTCGACTCCACATGAGGCAGAAAGAAGAGAGAACCCATTACATCTTATGTTCAACATAAAGTTACTGGAAAACATGGAAAACCAAAGAGTATCGGTGTCTGCTCTGTACATATCTGCTGTATTCTAACATCTGCTAGAAAGCCTGGAGAAGGCGACAGCCCTGAATATTTCAGAGCCTGGAATTACAGAGAGGATGGGTGGAGCTTTCTTGTTTTGTTTATTTTTGGTTGTTTTTTTTTCTCTTTGGAAACAAGCTGCAATGATGAGCTATTATTTAGAGCTGGCCCTTTGCCAGGCTGTGATTTCAGAACTCCAAACAGCCTGGAGGTTAAGCTCAGGAGAATAAATCTTGTGCTTTCGCCCAAACAAATGAACACTAGTGCTGTTGCCTGGCTTTCTGGCTTCTAGAAAAAAAAAAAGGAGAGGGGTTGTGATTTAGTCTGGATTGCTCCACGGTTGCAGCGGAGTCAGCAAGATCATGTTTAAGTGGAGTCTCTCACTCCCTCCCCTGCCGCAGTTCATATGCCACTGCTTCAGAAGCAGCACAGTCTCAAAGAATGAGATGGGTCTTCATGATTTAGAGCTTTAAAAATGAATTTTCAAGTGATTCCAAAAGGAAAAAAAAGAGGACTTTTAAAACTCAAACAATGTCATGCGATATTTTTGGGTATTAAAGCCCCAGGCCAGTTTGGTGAAGAGCCCATGAATGGCAGTAAGATGGTCTAGGTGGAATTTAAGCCCTTTGAACATAGTCCTCTCATTTTATCCTGTGTCCCTCTCCAAGCTCGAGCCTGGCAACAGCACTGGCAACAACATATGGGCAACTCTACGGCCTAACAGGGGTGTTTCTCGCCCTTCACTCTGGGATTTGATGAAGTCAGATCATGGGGGAAACTCCCTCTGTGATTGATGTGTAGCACTTGTCACATCTGATCCAGTGATTTTGCGAGTAGGAATAAGTTCAATTAATTGTGTGGATGTGGAAACACCAAATTGGGCTGGGGGGCATTACAAGCTCTACCACAGACATCATCTGTGGTTGTGGCCACATCACATGTCTGCCCTTCATCTCTTTATAAACATTTAGGTGTAGATTTACTGCAGAAGATTAAGCATACTTTAGCCCACTGGCCAGCTGCTTTTGCTGATGTTATTCCAGCCATTCCTGCTCTGTTTCTGTGCATCCCCTCTGCTTCAGACCCGGGCAGACAGCTTTTCTCCCTCTTGCTTAGCAGGACACTGAGATTTGGGGGGCACAATGAAACATGATCACCTCTGAACCCTACAGGTCTTCACTTCAGCAAACTCATAGGAGCCTGGGGAATAAATGAAGAGGATCTGGGGTTGAAACACAGTCTGGAAAGCACCAAGTGGCGTAACAAGCACCTCTTGCATCATAAATGCATCCTGAAAGTACAGGATTTTTTATTAAGCAGATGTTGTGGCTCCTCTCCCTATTTCTCGTGCATGCTTCCGTGGTGATCACAGATGGGAAGAGCTTTGGTTCCAGAAATGAAAGAGGGATGTGATGATTTTTTTGTTAATTACTGAACTCTGATAATAAAATAAGGTAATAAAAGCATGCCTGGATTCCCAGAGTGACACATAAAATTGGCAGTGCAAGGAGGTGACATGCTAGATAGAGTAATGCCTACAAAAATTTCCTTGGGGTCTTCACTTTGATGAATGCATTTAATTAAACATTCTGGATATACAAAAAGATCATCAACTGGACTAAAAATACTCAGTGAACAAAGAACCGTAGAAAATAACGGGGTTTGGTGTCTCCCTTTGTTTACTCCAGCTGAAATTGGAAGTCTTCCATTTGTTTGGATTAGTATTAGTGTCAGTGAAAGTAGAGAACCACTAGTCTTGACTCGTCAGTGGTTTCCAGCTGCAGTCCATGGAACCCTCCGGTGGGTGTGGGAAAGATCCTTACCTATTGTACGTCAGCTGAAATTCATAACACAGATGCTTCTAACTCCACCAATGTAATTTTACAGCTGCGCAAGCTGGAGAAAGTTGGAAATCACAAGGTCCAGATGCTCAGCTGGTGCAAGCTGATAGTGCTCCGTTTCAACGTCAGCAGCCGTGGCTGTGTCTCCTTGGCTGTATCAGGAAAGATCTCATCATTTGCCTTCGTGTAGTTCTTTGTACTCGTGGCTATTCAGCACAACATGTTTAATCAAGAAGCCACATCTGCCAGGCAGACGAGACGCTGCTGCAGACGCTTCTTTGTGCATTGTCCCACAAAGAAGATGGGTCCCAAGCACCGAAGACTCCAGCCCACCTCACAGACAGCTCTAAGCAGGCTTGCTGGAGCCCAGCTTTTAGAGCAACTTCTCACCTTATTATTTGCCTGTCAACGGGAAATGCTATTTGATGAGGATGGTGCCTCTGTTTCATCTCTGAATTTCTGCATTACCTGTAGGTGAAGGTGCTGTTCCTTTCTCACAGGTCAGACAACGACTACTCATCGATTATGCAGCTTGTCATTATCAGCACGCCGTTCATTTGTGTGTCAGAGAAAGCAACCACACCATTAAAAACTGGATCCGAGCCAGCACCTGGTGCTTGTTCCTCTGAAAGGGGGCTGTCATATTTGTATCCAGACAGAGCAGAAAATACCATGCTGTCAAAAAACCAGCTCCAGATTGCAGTTCTCTTACATGCAAAGCTTTGGTGCACGCTAAACAAAAGCTACAATTTCTGTGTGGGCAAAGTTGGTTAAAGCTGATTTGGTTTGGGCTTAAAAAAGAACTTTAAAGCAGCACAGAGCCAGAAAAGCCAGTAGGAAAGAAAGGCAGGGTAAGCATCTCTGTGTCAAGGAAGAGAGGAGGCTACTGAAAGCTTCTTGGGGGAGCAGAGAAAGGAAAGCTCTGTGTCTCCCCCTCTCTGCCACAAAAACCCTGAGTCTCCCAGCACAGAACCATCACTGTGATGAGTTTTGCTCTGCTTTAAGGGGAACTAGGGGGAAAGGACATAAAGGTGGGAGTGCACCGATTTCTCACCTCATCCCAGCTCCTCCTTCTTCCAGTTCTGAGAAGGTCTTCACTATCACACATTCAGCCTTCAGCTCCTTATAGTGCTTTGGTTCTTTCCTGAAGTCACACCGATGGCACGACACTACCAGCAAATGACCCAAACTGTGCCAAGAGCTCATCCCACAAGCCCCTGGAAGGGGCAGGAAGGGCAGGAAGGACTGTGCTCTGAAGACCTTGCAGTCTACTTGGACAGAAGAGAGCAGGGCAGCCTGGGCGTGTGGCAAGTCAGCAGAACAATATTGATGATTTCCTCCTGACTGATGCACCATGGCCTAGGCAGCTCGATATATAAAGCTGAGCTTCTCTTGTCAGGGTAGGACAACTCATCTCTAGCTGGTGGGAACAGTTGCACCAACCAGATACAACAGGAATAGTCTCGGTCTTTGATTTTCATTCCAAGCTGATGTCGGCATATTAACATTGAAATCTTCACTCAGCTTTAATTATTGCTAATCAAGTTAGACTCCATGCACTAACTGTAAGTCTACCTTGCCAGATCCTTATGTAAGAGCAGGGTTTGCATGCTCTGATGTAGGCCAGACGTTTTCTGCAGTGCATAAAAGAAAAAAAATAATAAAATGCTTCTCCATCTACTGAAAGTACATATTTTATCCACATCTGTTGAAAAGATTAATGAGTCCTCTAGAACTTGGTTTACTGCAACTCATATTTGTAAATTACAAACATTCCTTTTTTTCCCATATATGTAACAAATTTTAAAAAATACTGTTGCATTTTTAGTAGTAAAACTAACCAGCATAAAAGAGCAAACCTGGCTGGAAGTGAAATTTCACCTCAAAAGGGAACTTTGTAACAAACAAAAATTTTGTTCCAAGGCTCTCCAGGTTAATCTGTATTTTGATGTTTTCAGCATTACCATTTGAAAAATGCAAAAGTAGGGCAGGGTTGTAAAACCCTCCTCCAGCTGGGAAGATAGTGGGAAAACCTGCACATCAGTTCGCTTTTCCAGGCGTACTGCTCAACCATTCAGCCAGGGTCAGTCACCTGTGCGTGGATTTCAGCCCTTCTTTCACTTCAACTCTTTGCCACTGAACCCTTCTCACCAAATAAAAATGTTTCTGTTGGGTTTGCTGATGTCCTAGACCTGAACCAACCTTTAGGGGCATGACCTTGTGCTTTTAAACTGTCCTTAAGCTCCTCTTTGCAGTGACTGCCAGTAGACTTCAGTTAGACGAAGATGGAGTGAGCAGGAACCATCGAGGAGGAGCAGACTTTAGTTATTTCAATTTTCACATGATTTGTCGTCTTTGGACCATGCAACTGTCGCCCATTTAGCTGTGTGGTCTCTGTGTCTTCATTCACTCTGTCTACTCTCTTGAGCTGTTCTAACTGGAAATAAGGTGCAAGGTGCCCACATCAAGGATTAAATTGTCTCTTTGTTCTCAGATGATCTAGGGCTAACAACTAAAGCAGGGAGCAAGCAGGCACAGCAGTGTGGACGTCTCCCACCCCTGTGTATGGACACAGAGGGAGGCAAAGACTTCTGGAGTGAAGTCCAAGCTAGTGGAAGAGAAGGATCTGGTGAGAATCAACAGTAACTTCAGGAAGACAGACCAGAAGCTGGAGGCAAGTAGTCAGGTTGTAAACAGTGAGGCTATTTAGGAACTGGTTGTGATTTTATAACCAAATCAGACAGAACCTGTCTCTCATGAGACTACATCTGCCTGGCTGGGTCTTTTTCAAGGGTTTCTTCATGCTCTTCTAAGAGGGCACCCCTGAGGTCACAGGGGTGATGTAGCCATCCAGGGGATCCTGGCACAGGGAGGAGGAAGAGCCTCCTTGTCTGCATCTGTCAGGCCAACACATCCCACCAAACAGAAGACAGAAAACATAAAAGGGGAAGAACGTTCCCTGTTTCTCCTTCCACAGTGAGTAAACCCATGCTTCCCTGCAGTGAGCCAAGTGAGTGTTTTGTCAAAGCTAACAGTTCCTAGGTTCTGATTTAACATGAGACGCTGTGTCAGATCTCAAAGTAAAGCAGAATAACCCCAATGTAGCACCAGTAAAGAAACCAGCACCAAAGCAGAGAGTGTTGCACTGACAGAGAGCATAACTGTTCAGCCGTGTAATAGCAGGTGCTTTCTGATGAAATAGGTTCTGTTTGTTGCCGTTTGACATAACACTTGAGACTACACAAATCCTTATTCTCCATATTTCCAGTATTGTATTCAGTTTAGTTTCTATTAACAAGATAAAAGGCAGCCATTGACTCGAGTCGGCTGGGAGTAGAGCCTAAATGCCTGTCTCAACATAAATCTTCAAGCATGTTGCTGAGTGCTGAGGTGAAGCTGAGTAGTCCTGGAAAATAAGGATGAGGATTTGGGGGCTTTTAGGTCTGTTCCAGACTCAGCAGGTGAGTCTGGGTGACAATCATCAGTTTGCATAGTGCAAGTTAGTCACCCTCAGATCTCCTTAGCATCCATGAAAAGCTGTATAGAGGTAGTAGAGGGTGATACATCTCCTCCTAAACCGGTTATCGTCAGTCTGTCAGATGAATTTTCCCCTGGAGGCACTAGTTTCTCCTTTTTCACTCTAATTGAAGGTCACAGTGACTGGCTTGGAGTGAGACATCTCATTTTAGATTTCTAAGAGTTAAGGGAGATTAATACCGCTATGTAACCTCTCTTCGGTGCCGTATCTGTAAAATGAGATTAATGATTCTGTGCAACTCAGGGAAGCTTCAGCAGTGAATGGTTGAAGGCACTAAGCAAGCCTCATGGGAGAATGTGAGATTCTTGTTAATGACGTATGTCACCCCAGCTTTCATAAAGCCAGATTAATCTTTGCTCACGAGATTTGATCTCATCAGTCGATTTGCAAAGCAAGATACCCAGGACTGCAGTGAGCAGGAGTGCTTGGCCAGGAGAGCAGGACTGCTGAGCGGCCATGCTGCGGTGCATTGTTCAGAGCCAGCCTGGAGGGACAAATACTTATTGTCAGATGAATGGTGGGAGGTGGTGAGGAACATACAGAGCAGCTCTTCACCAGCTAGTCCCTACCTCTGCTGGCACTGCTCCCTGGAGCCTGTCTTGAGGGCAGTCTTCAAGTCCTCCTTTAATTATGACCCTGATTTAGAAGATCACCTAGCACTCACTTTGTCCCTGTTGGGACATCATTCCTCCAATCTTGAACTGGTGGAGGAGAACCACAGCAACCCATCTGCCCCTTCACCAGCCTGCTCACCCACTCCCATCGCTGCCAGGGATTTCTGCCACTCAGCTAACGAGCAGTGCATTTGGTGCATTTGGTGCATCTTGTCTGCGAAGTGGAGTGGGGAGTGCAGCTGGCAGGACTGCCTGAAGGCGAGTCAGGGTGCAGTGGGATGAGGAGGCAGCCCTGCTCTTGGCCAGACTTGCCTTGCTTCAGCTGCCTTCTGTCCGCAAC
Source organism: Balaeniceps rex (assembly GCA_013401315.1). Taxonomy (NCBI): domain Eukaryota; kingdom Metazoa; phylum Chordata; class Aves; order Pelecaniformes; family Balaenicipitidae; genus Balaeniceps; species Balaeniceps rex. The sequence continues at coordinate 22,122 of VYZW01024967.1, forward strand.
AACCTGCAAGGTGACTTCACTAATGCGTTCCCTTGGAGGATGCAGCTGCAAGTTTTCTGACTTCAGAGCCATTCTTGTTTATGCCGTTGTCAATGCAGAGAGGCAGGGATGGCGTGGATGAAGCCCAAGGGAAAGCCTCTGCTCAAATCCTACCCTGAAATGATGGGAAGGTCAGCGCTAGTTTCCCTGCATCTGCCAGAGTCACCCCCCCTTTCCCATCCCTCCCCCCTGCTCTGGGGACATAGAAACCACCCATGCCAGAGTCCCAGGGTTCATCAAAATGTTTCTGAAGAATAAATTTTCTGCTGCAAGAAACCAGATTGCACAAACAGGCAGATGTTTGCAAGCAAAGGCCCCAAGGAAGATTAAAATCCCAAGACACATTTTTTTTCGTAGCTCACATCTCAACTGCTGTCAGGATGGTCGGGTTGCTCACTGGAGACAAAATAGATAGAAATGACCAGCAGAGACAATAAGAGGTGGAAATTTCCAAATGATGCCTCCCTCCATGATGAGAGATGAGGTTTGGGAACAACAAAGGAACAATCCCCATTCATCAGGAGTGCAGCAGTGCTCTGAAATCCCACCAGAGACTGGGGCCTTGATACCTAGAGGTGCAATGAAAGTCTGCTCCTGATCTGAGAACAGGTAGATAAACTATTGTCATCCAGAAGAGAAAAGTACCTCGCTGCACTCCTGCATCTGATTTGTCACAGTGGGGACAACCCACCTCTGCTGTCCAAGATGGCTACAGCCAGTTGTGTCCCTTTTTGATAACCTTCTTTTACTTTCGCCATGCATCCTTGTTCAAGACAAAACCCTAGCTTTTCTTTGCTCAAAGAGAGTTCTAGGGCACACTTAAAAGCATTTATAATGAACCACCTCTTCCTTGTAACCTCCCACCCAAGAATTATCTGTCAATAAATCTCTGCAACCCAGCAGACTGAAACACCTTTCAAGTCTCCAAGATTTACTTCCATATTGGGCTTTGTAACGTGTCCTGAAATTCAGGAAACCAAGGCTGGAATAAGTGGCCAAGGGCTTCTTCTAAAGACCTGTAAGATCCTTGTAAAGTCATAGCTCTCCTCTCCCATCACCCACAAAAGCAGGATGACTTATACAGACAGATCAACGGGTAGGCAGATACACATTTACCAGGGTGCTATGTTCATCCCTCCCCTTCTCCTGGGAAATCGTTCAGGTTTGTGGATACAATATACAACCGTCCTCACGTCCTAACACGTGCTGTAAAACTAGCATTTTTGTTACTTCACATACACGTTTGCAGTGCAGTTATATGACTTCCCCCAGTTCCTCAGTCCCAAATAGAGTTGATTTCCCCAACAGCTGCATGGGCTGTCTGTGCAAGAGAAGTGCAGTAGTGTCATACACATATAGACCCATGGACCTCTCGCAACAGAGGATGTTCTTTTCCAACCTGAACGTGAAAATACAACTGCGCAGTCCACTTTCAGCCCTCCTTTTCCCCAAGTGCATTTGGGACACAGGCCCTTATTTGGGGCTGGTTTTGAGTTTTGGAGCTCCCTGGCTCTAAGCAGTGCCACCTTAGCTGGCACCTCTCACGCTGATGGATGTGAGTATTGAGAACTCCTGAACTTGGCACTGTTGCTTTTGATTTTTCTGTTCTGCGACAATCTCAATCTATCCCCACAGAAAAAGGGGTACAGGTGTTAAAGCTAGAAACAATCTTCTCCATGTTTGCAAGCACTACAAATCTTTCTCCTGCAGAAGTTCTCCACTTTTGTCCTTTCTACAGGTTTTGGAGCTCTTCAGCTTCTGTGCATTTCTTTTTTGCACCTGATGCTCCCATCCCTCCAGAACTGCAAAGCTTTCCCATGGCTTCAGGCAGAAGAAATTGTAAAAATATTTTATTCAGCCTCTGAGGAGACTGGCAAAAATTATGTCCGACAAAGATGGCTTCATAAACAAGGTCAGAGAACGGCTGTACCCGATAAGCTGGCCTTGGTGTAACTATTTATTTCAGCACATACGAGCCTGCGATTCTAGTTATGTAGCCATTACACAGAGGGCTGCATGAGACCTTGATGACTCACGCTCAGTACTTTCAATCACCCCATGAGCTAATCTTTTGATACCATTGCCTAAACAAAACTAGTTTTCATTTCACTGCGTATAACGCAATTCATTAATGTCACTAGACCACACATTGGCTGAGGAAACAGCTCCCTTGGATTTTGGAAGGGACTCTGGACTGCAGTCCTCGGCCTGTCTGTCTACCTGTTGTCTTTCCAAACAAGCCTGGGATAGACAGCCCAGCCAAGCAATCAAGCGTCCAGTTACTGGGGCGAGACTGCCTGGAACCTTACATGAAATATGCTTGGGAGGAGTCCGAAGCTCGAAGCCAAGGCTGGTAAAAAAAAAATGTCCTATTTTGGGTGTTCTTGCTGAACATTCCATTTGAAGGAATTTCCTCCTTTTAAGAAGGAACGCAAAATGGTCAGACACCATTAAACTGACAATTTTATATTTTGATTTCGTGTGTGGTCTATTTATAACCTTAAATCTGCATGGCAGGTCAGGTGGTGAGGAATGACCTAAGGACAACTCTTAACCATATCATCCTTCTGCATTTTCTTGCTTTAGAAAACAAGGTCTCACAACCTTGACAGGCAGGGATGGAGCTTTAGGTTCCTATTTTCTATACCTATTATAAGAACTTCCGTAGAGGTTTTCAAATAGAATCTCTGAAGAGGAGAGGAGAGGAGAGGAGAGGAGAGGAGAGGAGAGGGAAAGAAAGAAAGAAAGAAAGAAAGAGAAAGAAAGAAAGAAAGAAAGAAAGAAAGAAAGAAAGAAAGAAAGAAAGAAAGAAAGAAAGAAAGAAAGAAAACAAGGAAAAAAAGATTTCCAGGCCTCGAGGACAATAGCAGCTCCCACTGCTGCAGGTCGTTATCTTCCTGGGATCATCAGTCTTTTCTGAAATGCTAAACTGTGTGCGGCTTAGATTTCACACTGCAGCTTTCAGCAGCATCACACCAGAATAGCTAAGTAACCACAAAACCTTTGCAAAGACCTTGATTTTTCACCTTTTATAATAAATAAAATAAGGCAGGACTAGTCTGAGAGCCTACTGCCCCAAAACAGGTCAGGTTTATACTTTTCCCAGTTTTATATGGAACACTCTCAGTTGGCATAGGCTGAAGATGTGTGAGGAAACATGTTAAAAATTAGACAGTTTGGTCAGTCATAGGCTTTGTCCTGGCTCCATTTAGTTTACTAGTGGAGATGCAGCAACAGACGATGCGAGAGTTTCTGATGTTCTCTGTGCACACTAAAAAAACAGCTCTTTCTGTCACCACGCTGACTTGCGGAGGGCAGTTTCAGTTACAAACTCAGCCATCAACTGAGGATGGATAGTTTACTTAATCCTCTGCCTTCCCAGTCCACACCAAGAAAGTGAAGGCCATGGCACTTATCTTCTTTCCTTTGCCTCTGGATGTCTCAGGCTTTTAAAACCTCAATGCAGTGCATATCATGTGAGGGCAACCCTCAGAGCATGGGGTAATTCTCTCTGCTAGTAATGGTCTTATCTTCTCCCTTAGAATCATAGAATCATAGAGTCATAGAATGCTTTGGGTTGGAAGGGACCTTTAGAGGCCATCCAGTCCAACCCCCTGCAGTGAGCAGGGACATCTTTAACCACATCAGGTTGCTCACAGCCCTGTCCAACCTCACCTGCAATGTTTCCAGGGATGGGGCCTCCACCACCTCTCTGGGCAACCCCTTCCAGCGCTTCACCACCCTCAGGGTAAAACATTTCTTCCTTCTATCCAGCCTAAATCTCCCCTCCTTTAGTTTAAACCCATCNCCTGGCCTCGGAGCAGAGGGGCTCCAGCCCTCGGAGCATTTTTGTGGCCTCCTCTGGACCCGCTGCAACAGCTCCATGTCCTCCTTGTGCTGAGGGCTCCAGAGCTGGACGCAGGGCTCCAGGTGAGGTCTCCCCAGAGCAGAGCAGAGGGGCAGAATCCCCTCCCTCGACCTGCTGGCCACGCTGCTGGGGATGCAGCCCAGGACAGGGTTGGCCTTCTGGGCTGCAAGCGCACACTGCTGGCTCATGTCCAGCTTTTCATCCCCCAGTACCCCCAAGTCCTTCTCCGCAGGGCTGCTCTCAATCCCCTCATCCCCCAGCCTGTATTGTTAGCGGGGGTTGCCCCAACCCAGGTGCAGGACCTTGCACTTGGCCTTGTTGAACCTCATGAGTTTTGCACAGGCCCACCTCTCCAGCCTGTCCAGGTCCCTTTGGATGACATCCCGTCCCTCAGGCGTGTCAACTGCCCCACTCAGCTTGGTGTCATCTGCATTGCATCCTTTGTTGGTTGTCTGTCTCCTGGGGGTTAGGAGTGTTCATTTTTCCCATGTCTGCACTGTGATAAACACAGGTGTCCCTATGTGACCATGCATTATTGGAACATCAAGACCAACATCATCGTAGTGGCAGATGCTGGGGTATGACATTCCAAAGGGTTGCTGCATGGAGGGGCCTGCTGCACTGGGAGAAGAGGTCAGGAAATATTGCAGAGAACGGCAGGGCGATACAAGCAGCAGCACAGTCAGAAGTACCGTGTCCTGCCAAATCTGCCCCATGCCACAGAAGTCAGGCTTGGGTTTATGGTACCTTTTAATTTGCAGCTCACTGTGACAGTCCTTCCACATCTCTGGGATAATGATCTCTGGGATCATGATCACCTCTGATCATCTCAGAGATCACCTCTGGAATGATTTCTTGGTGATCAGTAAAACCTCTGAACTTTGCCTCTTTTGGGGCTTTTTCATTCCCTTTCACCAGCCGGTTTCCTCCTTGTGTTCTTATTGGCCTTTGCTGAAACTTTCAGCCATACCACTCACCAAGAGTTTCAACCTTTGTGAAATCACCTTTTTTTCCTCTCTTTCGTGGCTGCTCCACTGGTCCGCAATGTCACTCCTTTTCTTTTCACATATGGAGGCAAAGAAGCCTTTGCTCCTTGCTCCTGCATCCTCTGCGGGGTCTGATTCCCCTGAGACCTGGTGCTACTCAACCCAAGATCCTCTGTCATTTTCTGGACGTCCAGGTTCCTATAGAAAAGGCTCAGAAAACCACCAGACCTTGCCTTTTATGTCCATGTCATAAAAGCAAACTAAGTGTTAACCATTTACTGCTCCATGAGGCTGTGAAGAGCTAGACTTCCCCACTTAAACAGGCAGGGAGAACTTTTCCGTATCTTTTTATAACTACCTACTCTGCAAGTCAGCAGCACTGCTTAATGTGTTCAAAATTGCACCTTTTTTCCCTTATAGAAGAAAATGCCAAATGGTCAGACTCTGTTCTGTTTCCCACTTTGAATAGGAAATTTCTCCCTAGGCAGCCTCCTCCAAGCAATCAGGGCTGAAAATAAGAGGCACACTCCCTAAGGGTCTATCCCATGTGGAGAAATGAAACTCCATGTGGGAATACGTGGCCTGTCTCACCAGTATTCGGGGAACAGGTTGATCTCTGGCAGCCGCACAAGGTTACCAAATGCTTGCAGAGGCAGAGAAGTGGCAATACAGCTTCAGAGGCTGTTTTGCTCTGGGAATGCAATGCTAATGACTCCCAGATGGAGCCAGATGGGTTGGTGATCACCCAAGCAAGATCATATCCACTGTCCTGTGCTGTGTGCAAATATCCAAGGTTTTGGCCTTGTTTCCCATGGATGTTGTGCATACCTCCTCTAAACTGCTTGACATCCCAATGAGCAAGGATACTTACTCTGTAAATACTCTTATGGCAGTCCATATCTGCACGCCAAAGGTTGAAGGTTCTGCATAAACATGGATGTCCTTAATGCTGGATTGAAGAAAGAGACCGTCACTTTCTCAGAGATGTTACAGGGATGCTCTATGGTCCAACAAGTCCTTTTCATCGTAGCAGAACTGCTCTTATTACACCTGAAATGCGTCCGCAGGTGTTCAAACAGTGGCACTCCAATCCAGAGCCCAGTCCAAGGCTGGGCACAGAACCAGTAATCCTGTCCCCAGGGTCTTGGGTACCTCCTAACTTAGCACACCCCAAACAGCAAGAGGTTTTCAGCACTGCTTTTCTGTGATATTTATTTTGTTGTGATGATCAAGCACTGTGAAATTCACTGATGACATGAAAACAAAAGAAGTAGTAAAACATCAATACGATACCTAATCTGTAAAGACCAAGAGAACGTAACACAGACAACACAGAGGAGATGCAGCATGGGTAAAATAGAGGAATAGGAAACCAACACAGACAAGATCTGTCTGGTTTCCCAGTAGCTAATAGCTATAAATTAGAAAATTAACACAAAATTAAGAACTGTGTGATTAACAGTTATTCCTGAATATCTCCACACGTAGACATCTTCATTCCCAAGCAAGAATATCTCACTTCTAACACGCAGCTTTTGCAGACCGGTACCTACGTAGCCAAACATGCAATGCACCAGGGGTTCCTCCATAGGCAGGAGGTTTGTAACCGCTATCATCAGATATCACAGTACTTTATTGATCTACTGAAGCATCCAAGAACTTATCCCATTTTTTCCTATGTGAACTACCATTTATGAATGCTTTCACACTGTTATAACTTGTTCAGCACCACGCTGCACTGTCATCTTCTCAACCTACAGCTCCTGAAAAACTTAGTTTACAAAAAAACCCAACAACTAAAACCAAACTAGTGATAACTCAGTGTATGGGATGTGGGACTAACAACAGTGTGATGCTCTTTGCAGTTTCATTGACTTCGTCGGTCGTATTTGTTGAATCCCAGGCACTGTTTATAAACAAAGAGAGTTCAAGGAACATCCACCAAAGAGATTAGGCTTCCACCCTAAGAAAAAAAAGGTTTATCTAACAACAAACTTCACTATGCAAAAAGTAAATAAAACAACAATGCAATAAATGCAATAAAAGTATGATAGGGCCAATACATGTACTATGCTGGCATGAAATGTGTGTGGGTACAAAATACAAGTGAAAATAAGATAGATACTTAAAATCAAAAAGTATTTCTAAGGATACTTGTAGGTAATTTATATATCAAGGCAGAAAATCCTGCCTTTGGGGGTGTTTTGCAGCTATTTGTTTCAGAACTATGTTGCGGATAGCCTAGATAAACAGACAAGCAGGTCGAAAGTTCTGCATGCATGTTTCTCATCGGTCGCAGGGTGTGTGCTGCTGTTGGGTACAGAGGGATTGTGGCATCTTGTATTCTCAACCACCCTCATGTCTCGTAAAGTTTGACCAGAGGAGACAGAGAATATTCAGGCATAGCACAGCTTCAACAGAATTCACATTGCCTTGCAGCATTGTTGTAAGTCCCCATGGTCTGGAGATCTCCAGGAAAGTGCTGTCTGGTGGAGATGTGACCCTCTACACACGCAGCTCCTCTGCCTTTGTCAGGCACGCAATAATCCCCATTTCTCTCTCTGGAACCACCATAAAAGCAAAAATGCATCACAAGCCAACTTTTACAGCACAGATTAAAACTTCATGTCATCCCTTCAGCCTGATGTGCTCTCTCCAGGAATTGGCAACGCACCCTCAGCATTGATTCACGAGACTTTGGACCCATTCCTCCCACTCGCTTGTTGGGTACCACTCTGTCTGTGCAGCCTGACCACCCTGTTCAGAGGAGTATCTCTGCTACCCAGCTCCCACCCGCATGCTCCGGTTGTTGGCTGGGTTGTAGCTCACAGGAGCTGTACGTGCCGGGGCCAGATGGGAGAGTGAGTATTGCTGGGCAGAGGGCTGGCTCCATGGGAAGGCTATTCTTCACATCCTCTCTCATTTTCAATGTCCCTGTAATTTAGGGTGAGTTTTCTGGCTGGCTTCGGAAGGGTGGAGGGGAAATCAGAGCTATTCCTTATCCCCGTGGGACAGCTGCAGCAGGTATTAAGGTTGGTCTGGCCTTTGCCTTTAAATCCAGATGGCTTTAGGATTTAATTACTAAGTTGTTTGTTTGTGGGTTTTGTTTTCTTTTTTTTCCTCCATCTGAAAACCAAATCTGCACCAATGATACAAGGAATGCATAAAACATTTGATTTATACAGTTGTGGGATATAATCAGCAGCACAAATGGAAGCGGTGACCAGGAAAACACTTCAAAGGAAAACCAAAGCAAGCGGTGACAAAGCTTTCTTTGCACAAGGAATGACAGCTGCCGTTATCAGGATTACACTCAGACGAGCAGGGTTCATTGCAGACCCTGTTTTAGGAAAGGATTGCAACAGGAACCCCTCTGGCTCAGGGAAAGGGAAGCAGCAAATGAAAAATGTCTTTCAGCAGACAGAAGTGACATGTTCTTGGGATTAGATGCACTGTTAGGGAAATGCCAGGCTGTACACAAGCTTGATTTCAACTCTAGGTTGAACCAACTCCTAACGATCACACAAAGGATATCCTGTGTAGAAAAATCTGACAAGTTTTAGTAGGAAATGACTTTTTATTTTATTTTTTTTTGGAACATTCGGCAAATGCACCCAAGACTTGCATTTGAACACCTCTTATGAATATTATTCTCTATAGGCAAGGACTTCTGGTGGCCCTTTGCTTTCTAAAACATCCCTCTGTTTCTTTGCCTCCCCCTACCAAAAGAGAAGACTTTCTGCCCTTGAGGCTGTAGGACATCATGGGACACACAGTCTGACTGTGAGGTCCAGAAAACATCAAGGAATTGCAACAAGATGGACCTGTATAATGGCTCCTGGGAGGAACTGGAGCAGTTTGTGTGGACACAGAAGAGTGTGGAAGCCACCAAAAGAAAATTATTCACTACGATGTAAACCAAAGTGTTTTGATTCAGAATGGCTCAAAGACTGTATTATCCCAGAAACAAGCAACCTCATGATGATGCTCAGCTCCTCATTTCTATTTTGCATGAGCAAAGAAAACACAGCGATAGGAGAGCAAGGAAAATGACAACAATTTTAGCCCATATACAAGCACTTCCCTTTGAAAAATAAAAGCTGCCTTGAAGTTTAATGCTCAGAGTTCAAAGGGTCCAGGCCAAATTCAGATCACCAAAGATAATTAAGGTTTTCTTTGGAAATTGCAAACGCCAGGCTGTTGACATTCTTGTGATGATCTCCCTCTGCACTGTGTATGCAAGACTAGCAGATGCAAGGGAGGGGGAAGGTTACCTCTGGTGATATTTCATCCCAGGTACAGCAAAAAATGATCCTAGAAAACATAACGCTGGCCTTGTTCCGGGAATTGCTACATATTTCTTGAAAAATATACAAGAAATTGTGTATTTCCCCCTCAGCCTGGGGGAGGACACGATGAGTGGACAAAGCAGTTTTGAAACTGGTTCACTATGTCTGCCTGTAATTGAAGTAGGGTTTGAGGGTTGGTGGCTTTTTGGCTTTTTTTTAACCATTGATTATGCTATATGTGTTTTGGGACCTGTTAACTACAAACAGATATGAGCTTATCAATGTTCCAGCAATGCTTTCTACTGCTTCAACTCCCTTGAAAACCAAGAACTTGTGCTCCTTCTTCATGAGTAATAGACTGGTTTTCCTTTTCAGTCAGAAATCTTACAAGTAGAAATTTATCCTGAGGTGACAGAGGAGGGTTTGGGTCATAGGCAGAGTCCTCGGGCTCCTACATGGCTGGAAAACCAGGCTGAGATTTGCTCACCCTGAATGAAACCCCCTTGTCCGCACAGCTGTCACCCCAAATGTGCATGGATGTGGTAACTATCGCAGGAAAACGAAGAGGGGAAGAGGGGTGAAATAGAAATGCTGCCACTCCAGCTGCAGGGAAGTGGCGAGACATCTCATTTAAAACCATCCCTGCACATTTTCTGGTACACGTTCAAAAGTTTGCCTACCTTGGCTTCCAGGAGACACTTCAGATAGCCTTGCCTCCCATTCAGCGCTAATGCTGGTTTTCAAAGGGGTTGGCTTAGAAGTGGGGAGGCAAAGAGGAGTTTTTCTGGAAATTTCTTTCAGAGTCTAAATGGCAGGTGAACTCTTCTGCAAATCTTGCTTTGATGGTAGGTGACGAGCAGGTGAGCATTTGGCTGAGAGCTTTAGAAAAATCAAGCCTGTGATGCCGAATAATAGAATATATAGACAGGAAAGAGCTGATCTCTTACTGATATTCCCCCCAGCACAGCAAAATTGCTCTCAGCAACACATTTTCCAGAATCCATTTCCATGTTAGACAAAGGCTTGTGCTTTCAATCTGCGCAGTGAGAGAAAGATGAAAGAAGAAACAGCATCCTGCTTCTTGGGCAAAAGGCTTTTTAATGAGCACGGTCTGAAATACCACAAGGACAGGCAGCTGTTTTCCTTCTTGCACTTGCTTGCAAAGTCCAAGCTGTGAAATTCATAATGCTAGGCGCTGCTTGGTCACCCACCATAGGGTGGTGGCAGCGGTGTATTTGGCAAAGTGATGGTAGAAGTGCAGGCAATGGCCACAGGGCATAGAAAAAGCAAGGTTTGTAAGAGTTGGCAGTGGTTTTTTATTAGGTCAGCTAGTGCAGCTGAAAAAGAAACAAAAAGAAAAAAAAAAAAATGTTTGTGGCCAATAGTCTATTTTCCAGGCCCTGAAAGCTTCTTTCTCATTAAACCATCCAGTCGTAGCTGAGGCTGGGGAAAGATGCTATCTCTTACATGAGCCACAGCCTAAGGAAATAAGATTCTTCGTTTAGGACTTGATAATCTGACCTCCTTTCAACTACAGTCCCCTATACCCCTCACTTATTAAGTTTTGCTACGAAACTTAAATGGGGCAGAAATCCCCAAGTATATATATTGTTTTGTGGTTACTGAGATTGGCTGCAGATCTTCCCAATAGAGGCACTGAAATCCTAGGAGCCAGACTCACCACACTTGGTTCCTTAATGTACCTTCTGTAGTTGTTTATGCTTCTGCCAGAAAAGCAGGGAATGCTGCTACGACTCAAGGCCCTCGCTAGACCATCTTCTGCCCCGAGCCTCCTTGGTGAAAGGGCAGAGTAATATCAGCCCCGCAAAGACAGCTCTTTTGCAGTGGTGTAAATGGGATTGGAATTTGCTCCAGGTGCAAAGCACTGGAGAATCTGACACAGAGAGCAGAGCCAGGGACATCATAGAATCATAGAATCCTAGAATGCTTTGGGT
>VYZW01024968.1:0-25234 GCA_013401315.1 Balaeniceps rex
AAGGCCGCACTAAGGTCTCCCCGGGGCCTTCTCTTCTCTTCTCCAGGCTGAACAGCCCCAAAGGGAAGAAATGTTTTACGATGAGGGTGGTGAGGCACTGGCACAGGTTGCCCAGAAGCTGTGGATGGCCCATCACTAGAAGTGTTCAAGGTCAGGTTGGATGGGGCTCTGAGCAACCTGATCTGGTGAAAGATGTCCCTGCTCACGGCAGGGGGGTTGGAAATAGATGATCTTTATGGTCCCTTCCAACCCAAACCATTCTGTGTGTTTCTATTGAGGTTTTGAGTGTTTGGCTGGGTTTTTTTTTTTTTCCTTTCAGCTTGAAATAATTCATGTCTTGGATCAAACCCTGTCTGTGCATTGTGGACGTGTAGCTCTTTCCGAACGGCTCAGTGCTGTACGCTTTTCAGAAGAACTGGCGGTGGGGGGAGGAGATTACTGACCAGTGCCTCTAGTTCAGTGTTGACCACATACTCCTTGCACAAGTGTTCACAAAGTGCACAAAAGATAGAAAGCTGCTGCCTTGGCTGCTGATCTCTGTGCCTTAAAGGTGAGAACTTGGCTTGCCAAGCAGACACCGGTCATCAGCCTTAGAGCAGGAGTCTTCCACTCCTAGATAATGTGTAAGTGTGCTGCTGCACCCCATGGGAGAAACTTCTATGTGTGGTATGGAGTACTGACTTATTCCAGTGCTGCTTTTTTTAGTACCAAGAGGTCATTTGCAAGGGTGTGCACAACCTTGCCTCTGTTCCATAGCGACAAGTGGAAATAGCTGTTGGTGAATGACACAGGAGAATAAAGAACTTGAAACTAAGGAGTTCTGGATTTTTTTTTTTTCTTGGATGTGTGCACTTGCTTGAATTCTGTCATTGGGAGGCTGGGGGCTGCATCACCTTTGGATTGTCGCATCCTGGGAAAGAGGACTCGTGGTGGCTGGGCTGGCATGGGCAGATAGGACAAGCAAGTGCTGCTGTCCCTGCCTGAAGTGATCCAGCACACATCAGCTGTAATAGAAAAAAGTGAAATACGGGGAACAGAGTGGAGTGGTTGGAGACAAGAGAAACAGCTGGTGCTGGCACCAGGGGTGCAGCTGCAGAATAGATGAGAAGTGGAAAGCTTAGCCAAGAACAAGCCAAAAACTTAAGACCTTGTGAGCTTTTTCCTTCTTCATTAGAGCAAGTGGAAGGAGTGGGGTGCCCAACCGAGTGGGAAGGTGCTTCAGAAATGCCAGCAGGACAGGGCTGAGCTAGGGCGGATAGATGTGCTTGTGCTGGCAGGGCCATGTGGCAGAGGTCAGCTGTCACCAGCGTGTCCCAGATCATCCTCTCACCTCGAGCTGCTGTTCTGTTATGTGGGGCAGAGCCCCTTGCTCTGTGCGACGGGGAGCAACGCTGGTGGGTAAACTCAGCAGCCGCAGCCTCTCCCCACTGCAAGGTCGTGCAGGTTTTGCTTACTTACCCCTGAGCTGGATGTTTCAGGGTTGAAAGAAACACATTTTTATGGGTCTTGTGCCAAAACTTGGGTCCGTGTTTGTGACAGCAATTTCCCTTCCTCTGTCCGGTGCCAGAAGCATTTTTGTTGTCCTAATCCCCAGGCTCAGAGACTTTGGTTGTAGTGGAGCCTGAGCTGCTTTTCAGCCTAGGAGCAGCTTTGTGCTCTCGGTCTCTGTATTTAATTGGATCAGTTCATGGAAATCAATGTGATGTTTTGCATGCTGAGGTAGGGTTGTGTTCCAGGGTAAGACATCAAAGATCGGCCCGTTTAATTTTGGTTTCCCTTTTACTTCCAAATCCAAAGGATTATTTCCTCCTCTTCAGTTCCTATAGTTCAGGGGCACTTTTACTGCAGACTTGCGTTTCCAGTGACCCATTCCACATTCCTGCCCCTGCTCGTGGGAGTAACGGGGCTGAAGGACGGTGTGATGGTGGCACAGGGCAGCGGTGCGGGAGCAACCTGTCACGTTGGGGATCCGCTCAGGCACTGCGTGGAGGGTGAGACGGTTCCTTCGCCTCTTCCCCTGTAAATCTGCGCTGTGGGGTTTTGAGGGATGAGCTGGGAGGTAACAACTGTTTCCCTTCCCTGGGCTATGAGAGCCGATGGAGCAGGGGCAGCTGCATTAGCGCTTGCGTGCTTAACGAATGACTGGTGCCAAGAGCAGCATCTGGTGTGGGGGTACAAAGCTGATACAAATCCTGCATGTCTGCACCTTTCTGTGCCTGGCAAGGGAGGTCTTTCAGGGTTAAATCAAGGCAAGTTCATGCTCTCTCTTCAACTTGCTATCGTGGGTGCCCTCCTTGGAAACAGGGTAGCGTGTGACAAACGCAAACACCGAATAAGGACAGAATAAGGAAAAAGAGAAGTGCAGAGCTGGAAATAGTTCCTTACATAAAGGGCTGGTGCTTCAATCTCATTATTGTCTTAAGGAGCGGACACTTAGCTGCCTCTGACTCCTACGATGCAAACCGCAATCTGATAAGCAATTGGCTTTGGGAAGCTGGCAGGTGCCACGTGGCACCGTGACACGGCCGATGCCCCTCGGACACCACTCACCGCTGCTCCTCTGAGCTCACAGCACTTGTCCCACTCAGCGTACGCCTGGTGGGAGCGTTCCCATGAAGCCAGAGCTGCTGTCCCACGGCCCGTAACGGGAATCACTGCTTCCGAGGGTCAGGCATGATGAGGCAGCTGGGGACGAGGCGTGCGAGTCTCTCTGCCAGCCTGAAGATAGGGGACCACCGGGGCTGCTGCCGGACACCCGAGGAAGAGGAAGTCTACATCCCGTTTGCACAGGACAGGCTGGTAAAGCAATGGAGCTCCATGCAGAACGTGACGGACAGAAACGAGGAGAAAAGCAAGGCTCCCATCCAAAGGAACAAGTACTTGCTCAACATTAACGTGGGTGGCAAAGTGTTTCAGATAGCTTACAAGGTAGCGGCCCGGTATCCCATCACCAGGCTTGGGAAGCTGGCCCTTTACACAGACCCTATGAAGAAGCTGCAGCTCTGCGACGACTACTCGGTGCAGAAGAACGAGTACTTCTTTGACAGAGATCCTTCAATTTTCCATTACATCTTCCACTTCTACCGCAGCGGGGTCCTGTGGGTAATGGATGAGATGTGCCCCAGTAACTTTGTGGAGGAAATCGAGTACTGGGGAATCCATCTGAAATACTCCCAACGCTGCTGCCGCATCCTGTTTGAGGAAAAGCAAGATGAACTCAGCGAGTACCTGAAAATACAGAAGGAGCTGGAGGCAGAACTGGAGCCCCTGGACTCAGCGGAGCACTTTGAGGGCAAATTTCTGGGACGGTTTCGGAAGATGATCTGGAACCTCATTGAGAACCCGTACTCTTCTGTCCCAGCCAAGATCATTGCTGTCATGTCGAGCGTCTTTGTGCTTATCTCCATCGTGGGCATGACGCTGAGCACAGTGGAGGAGATGAAGCACAAGACAGGGAAGATGTGGATGGAGCAGCTGGAGGTGATCTGTGCCATCTTCTTCACCTCTGAATACCTCATGCGGCTCATCTCCTCCTCCAGCTTCAAGAACTTTTTGCGGGCGGCGTTTAACGCTGTAGACCTGGTGGCCATCCTGCCCTTCTACATCCAGATCCTCTTTGAAAACCTGGATGAAGGAGACATGCTTTACCACGAGGAACTGCACAAGGTGGAGAATGTGAGCAAGCTGGGCAAAGTCCTGAAGCTCATCAAGCTCATGAGGATCTTCCGCATCCTCAAGTTGGCGCGCCACTCCACTGGGCTCCGGGCCTTCGGCTTCACCATACGCCAGTGCTACCAGCAGGTTTGCTGCCTCCTCCTCTTCATCGCCATGGGGGTCTTCACTTTCTCCGCTCTCATGCACTCGGTGGAACATGATGTCCCAGGCACCAACTTCACCAGCATCCCCTATGCGTGGTGGTGGGCAGCGGTAAGGTGTGAGCACCTTCTTCCAGGGAGAGGTGCGGTGGGGCTCCGTGGGTAGGGGCTGCCCTGGTGCTTGAGGGATTCACCACTGCTGCTGGCCAGGAGGCAGAAAAGGGCCCGGTCTTCCCACCAGCTCAGTAATGGTGGGAAATCCAGAGCCCTGCACGCTCTAAGAAATCAGAGATTTGGACTTAAGCTGAGAGGCTCAAAAGCCCGTGCTGGGGTGGGATGGTGGGGCAGAGGTGGTGGCCTGGGAACTTCCAGGTCTGGGTTAGTCACAAGGGGGGATGTAACTCAGCCCAGGCTTTATCTGTCATGGGACCCAAGTGTTCATGGATGTGGTTCAGACCCCACGGGCATGGGGACAGCCGCCCGGGACAGCCTGTGGCTGGTGCAGCATTGCAGCCCGGCTGGGCTCGGGAGGCGTGAGGGGGTCAGAGCTTGTGGGGCCGAGCCGGGGGAGCCAGGGCTGCATGTGGCAAC
The DNA here is from genome assembly GCA_013401315.1 of Balaeniceps rex. Classification (NCBI taxonomy): domain Eukaryota; kingdom Metazoa; phylum Chordata; class Aves; order Pelecaniformes; family Balaenicipitidae; genus Balaeniceps; species Balaeniceps rex. The sequence goes on from VYZW01024968.1 coordinate 4,407, forward strand.
CAAGGAAACATGGTGACACCGTGCCTCAGCCCACGTCCTGAGAGAGGACACAGAACGGGGGGTGCGACAGGAGCCCTTTGCTGCCCTGCTCGTGCCGGGAGCCGGCAGCTCCGCTGAGCCGAGCGCTATAATAGACCTGGGATTACCCCCGCGCTGAGGAGCAGATAAAGCACTTGAGAGCCAGGGGTTACAAGGGTGTTTTGATTTATGGATGAAATGATCCCACAGATCACTTCTGCTCTTATAATCCCCCTTGGCCACCACAGGCTGGCTGCTTCAAATTCATCCCTCCTAGAGGAAGTGCAAAATCACCAGATTTGAGTATTTAAACGTCACAGGCTGATCCTGTCGCTGGTCACCATGGCTCCATGCAAAGCCCAAACCGCTCTGCCTCAGCTTCCACCCCATCCCCATAGTCCTGCTCCCCTGTCATCCAAGCGCGGTTCCTCCGGGTGCATTCCTGGGCAGTGCCTCTGTTTCCCTTGGAGGGAGGGTCCGGGAAGCTTCGTTCCTGTGGGATCGGGCAGCTTATGGCCAGGAAGCACTGGAGCCGCTGCTCCATGGGGTCAGGAAGCTCCAGCAGACAGTCTGGCTGCTGGGGAACGTTCAGCTCGGTGATGGCCAGCTGCTTTTGAAGAGACACGCGAAGGGGAGGAGGGAGCAGGGAGGTTTGCCTCTGATCTCTGCTCTTGGGGCCTCATCCAGCCCTTTCCTTGGGCTCTCCAAGCCTGCCGGGTGCAGCCTGGGGAGCTGAGCCCTGGCCGTGCAGGCTGCTGGAGCGGGGACAGCGAAGCTGGCTGCAGCCACGGTGCAGTGCTGTTCCCAGGTGATACCCGGCTCCCGCACAGGGGCAGAGGGAGGTGGGTCCCAGCACCGGCTGCTGGGCTCGTTCCTGTAGGATTTTATCCTTGCCCTTCCCCGCCCAGGTCAGCCTCTCCACTGTGGGCTACGGAGACACCGTGCCCGACACGGTGCTCGGCAGGATGGTGGCGTTTGGCTGCATCTCCTTTGGCATCATCCTCAACGGCATGCCCATTTCCATCCTCTACAACAAGTTTTCTGACTACTATGCCAAGCTGAAGGCCCACGAGAATGAGACCAGCCACTCGCTCAAGCTCTCCAGGAGGATCCGCCTGAAGGAGCGAGTCCTGTGGAAGCTCTCGGAGTGCTGCAGAGCCGACCCTCGCTGCCACCACTGACCACCAGCCCTTCACCCACCCGCACACCTCCTCCAGCCTGGCCGTCCCTCCGGCAGGTCCTGTCCCCTAGGGAGGCTGCACAGCTCGGGCAGCAAGTCACGGCAGCGTCTGGGGGGGGGTCTGCTGTGGTACAGGTGCCGCTGCCAGCTTGGGCTGTTTGGAGGGGTGAAACCCACTCGTGACTGCGTTGTGACCTTCCTCAACATTGCATGCTGGACCCTGCTGTCCCGCAGAGCGGTCAGTAAAGGAGCAGCTAAAGAGCGCGCTGTACGGCCAAGGCAGGACGTCTGTCTGTCTGTCGTGGTCTGGGGCATCCCGAGGACGCAGGGAGCGAGCGGTGGGGTGCACGGGGCTGAACTCTGTCACCTTTCTGAGGATGGTAGAGATGAAGCCCACTGTGACACCTGCGCAGGCGCTGCTCTGCGCCCGGGTTGAGTGGGACACACACACACAGGCTCCCCGCGCCGGGCAGCGGCCTGGGACCCCATGATTCCTTCCCAGCCAAGCAGATGCTCAGCCCAGGCTGAGTCCAGCGTAGGGATTTGGGTGGAAGCCTACAGAAAAGACCACGGCCGTGCGTCCTTCCAGCCAAACCCACTTTCCTTCCCACTGCCCTGGGAGCCTGGGGGCACAGTCCTGGCTCCGGATGCTGCTGCCATGGAACTGCGGGCACCCTGGGGGTGCAGAGCCGGTAGCCAGAACATCCCCAGGAACAGGCATTTAATAAACCAGGCCAAAACCATTCATTGTCTTGGATTATTGGCCAGCCACTTTGTGTAATTCAGTAAACTGCTTGTAATTTGGGGGTGAGGAGGGGGCATCTCCCCAGGGCTGGCAACCACCTCTCCTGCCTATCGGTGGGAGGAGGGGGCTCTCGTGGGACGCAGGGGAGCCTGTCTGGATGTTGGGTTTGGGATGAGGTGCCTGGCCCTGGGCACACTGGAAGGGGAGTTGGGATCTCTGCATGTGCTCGGGACGCACCGCTTGGCTCTGCCCTGTGTTCACATCCCGGGGGCACATCTGTGGGGCACAGGGGAAGGATTTGCCCTCCGCTGTGGGGCTGTATGTAGTTAATGGGCTCCCGGAGGGGGATTCACCCTTCCCCTGGGTAGGATGGGGAGTGGGACCCCAGGCTGCGGGGCAGGAGATGTCGCGGAAGGGCCGGCAGCTGCTGGTGCTGCTTTCGGGTGAGCGGTGGGAGGAAACTGGTGCCCGCCAGGCCAGGGTGGGATTTGGTCGCTTGCAAGCTGGGCTTGGAGATGAAGAGCTGCTGGGGGGGTTCTTGTGTCAGCCTGGGACCGTGGTTAAGTCGCTGCTGTTGGAAACTGTTGGAAAGAAGCTTGGAGGGGCTGAGCCCTCTCGCAGGGACAGCCCTGCTCCTGCCGAGTCCTGGACCGCAGGGGACAAGGGGGCTGTGCCAGCAGGTCCCAGACAGGGACCCCTGCCCCGACCCCCAGCACCTACACCCGCTCCCCCGTACCCACACTGACACCCGCCCGCTGCACACCTCCCCAGCACCGACCCCACCCCACAACCTTGGTCAGCTCTGTTTTCCAGCCCCTTTCTCTTCCACGAGGAACCTTCTCTCTGGGAACCTTCTCTCTGGGCACGGCACAGCCTCCCCCGGCCATCTTCACTCAGAGCCATCCTTGCCCATCACCCACCCGCCCCGGCAGCATCACCTCCGGGCACCTCTACACCTCCCTCCACCCCAGACCCCATCACCGCATCCCCATCGCCCACTCAGGGATCCCCCGCTGCGTGCTGGCTGATGGATCCTGAGATCATTCAGCTTCCAAGGAATGGGGCTCACAACCAAACCTCCCCACCACCCCCAGAGTCTGCGCTGCGGCTGAGTCTTCATCGCTCTGCTCCCACCACCCCTCCCTACGCCTGCGGGTGTTTGCTGGCCCTCAGCCAGCCCCGTCCCGGGTAGCGGTCCCACAAGCAGCCCCTCGGAGAATGGCGCTTTTAATAGTTCCTCTGAATTCATTTTACAAGCCACAATAATGCAGAAATGTACAGACATTTACAGGGCACTGTACAGGCGGTTTCTGTCATATATTAGTGCTCTCGCTATATACATATGGTACAGCCTGCGGGAAGCCTCTGCACGGGCAAGGAAACCTGCACCCCTGCGCAGGGCACCCCGAAATGGAGCTGCTGCCCCGGGGCTGCCGAGTCGCCCGGCCTCATTCAGGTCGATTTAATCAGAGCTCGTCCCTGAGCTTTCCCGGGCACCGCTGGGGGTGCTGGCACCCGGGGCAGAGCCAGGCACCCCCTTGCTTTGCTCGCCCCGGTCTCTTTTAGAGGGTTTTGTGGGACAGAGCCCCCCGCAGAGATGCTCTGGAGCGAGCGGGAGCAGCCTCCGCCATGGCGGCGTTTCCACCTCTCTGCTCCTCCTGCCTCAGTGGCAGCCGCAGCTCCCGGCCACCATGTCGTCGTACTGCTTGAGGACCACGTTCTCGTCGTCGTCGAAGTAGAGGAGGTTGATGGAGTAGAGCTTGTCGGGCACGCAGCAGGGGCTGCTGACGCCCTCGCTCAGCTTGAGGGCGTTGATGATGGACTGCACGGTGGCGTGGTTGGTCGGGCGCATGTTCTCACCCAGCGGGAAGGGGCAGGAGCCCTTGCAGTGGTAGGCGTTGTACCCCCGCGGCGAGATGATCCAGCCGGACCAGCCGATCTCCTCGAAGTCCACGGACAAGGGATGCCTCTGGCAGGGCTGGAGCCGGTCCAGCGAGCGTGTGCTGCGCGGGCCGGTCAGCTTGGGCACCGACATCTTGGCGGGGAGAATGGGAGCCCGAGGCTGTGAATCTGCCAGAAAGGAGCAGCTGATGCCGTTAGCCATCGCACGAGCCTGGGGGAGGGGGGACAACACGGCGCAGCCCCCCCCCGGCCACCCCACCCCACCGGCTTTGCCTGCAGCTGCCTGGTGCAGCGGAGCCCTTCGGTCACAGGCAGAGCCACCGAGGAGTGACAGCCCCATGGCTGCACTCATCAGGGCGAGCAAAATCCAGATTTACATCCGCGAGCCCGCACCCCTGCGCAGACCAAACCAGAAAGGCCTTTCCCTCTGGCCGGGGAAGGAGCTTTGGATTTGAAGGAGCCCACGTGCGGGGAGAACCCCAGCGCCCCGTGGGCGAGGGGATGGCAGCACCGAGGGAGCTGTGCCGGGGTGTGTGGGACCCACCTGGGAAGCCGGCCATGGGCAGGGACGCTCCCCGGCGCCCGTCGTCCGTGAACAGGACCAACATGGGCTTCTTGCTCTCGTGGTGGTCCCTGCCGGACGCGAACTGCAGCGGTGGGGGGTCGAGCGGGCTCCCGCCCAGGCCCTGGACCGTCACCAGCAAACCCTGGTTGCTGCTTTCGTCTTCAGTCCAGTCGCGAACCTGGGAAAGCAAACCGGTGTCACCGCGGTGCCGCAGGCCGGCACAGGCACGGCGCTGGTGTCCCCACGGCAGGTGCCAGGCCAGCAGCAGGGCAGCGTGAACCGGGCCCCCCGTGGCCACGCTCCATCCCCCAGCCATGGGAAGGGGCTGTGCTGCCCTGGGGCTGCGGCACGGGGACGTCGCAGCAGGAGCCAGCACCGGCGTTACCTGCGGAGCAGTGGGGCCGGTGTGGGGCAGGAGGGAGCAGCCCCCCGGGGCTCTTGGCAGGGCTCTTACCCCCCCTCCCGAGCCTGTGTCCCCTCCCCATCGCTGCAGGGACTACAGATAGGAAATCGCATTGGAGCCCGAAAGGCCGCTGGGGGTGAAACGGGTTAAAAAAAAAGCTCCTGCGTGCAAACCCGCAGGGTTCCCTCTGCGCCTCCCGGACCTGGGGAAAAGCAACTCACGGCCTGAGTGATGGCAAAGACCTCCCAGCCCGAGCCCTGCAAGGAGACGAGCCTGGCTGCCAGCAGCTTCTGCCCCTCGGGGGCTCCCGGCTCCGTCTTCTCCAGCACTTGGTAGACGCTGACCTGGGGAAGGCAGCAAAGGGAGGTTACCATGAGCGTGTCATGCCCGAGGGGAAAGACCCCGGACATAGGCACTGGGGGGAAAAAAGGTGGGAGATGGGGGAGTTGCCAGCTTGGATTTGTCACAACCTGCCTTGGCTGGTGCGTGCACAAACCAGGATGGTATTTAAGAACGTGCCGTGGTTAAACCATCGTGGTTCTCTGTGCAACGCGGCAACGTTCGGTCGTAGGAATTTCACAGAGCCAGGCCACGCTCCTGCTGCAGGCGAGTGACTGCGGCGTGCCAGTGGCATCCCCAGGCACAGGCTGGGGTACATCCCTGTCCCCATCCCCATCCCCACCTCCATCCCCATCCCCATTCTGTCCCCACCCCCATGTCCACCCTGTCCCCATCCCCATCCCACCCCTATGTCTCCCCTGTCCCCATCACCATCCCCATCCCATCCTCACGCCCATGTCCNCATCCCCGTCCCCGTCCCCGTCCCCCTCCTGTCCCCCTCCTCACCTGGCAGAAGTGGTGCCTTTTGGGCCCGTCGGTGGCCCTCGGCCAGAGGCGGAAGAGGTGCAGCTCTGCCGTCAGGATCTTCTCGTTCTTGGCCACACTGGAGAGGGTGAAGAGGAACCGCATCTTCTCGCTGTCACCTGGAGGGAAGGACGGGTTGAGCAGCAGAGACAAACCAGGGGCGGCACCTCCGCTGGCCACGCTTGGCCCCTTCCCGCAGCCCCGTCCCCAGCACCGCCGGGACCCCCACCCTTACTTTTATCCAAGAAGCTGCGGACCGTGTTGCCTTCCAGGATGTCAGGGTTCTTGGTGACACCGTCCGCGTTGGCGACGGTGTTGAATAGATCCACCATGTACTGGGGCGGCTGCTTGAAGTGAGCCGGGGGGGGCGGAGGGTCTTCCATGCCGAAGACTTCCAGGAGCCTCTTCAGCGCCTCAGCCCGCCGGCTCGCCGCATCGGCTGGGCCCGGGCACGCCGGCTTGGCCAGGGCCAGCAGCAGCAGGACGGTCCCCAGCATGGCTCTGCTGTCCCTGCCCCAGCTCGACTCCCCCCCCCGCCTCCCCGGTGCCGCATTTATAACTGGCTGGAAAGATGGATCGGAGTCAAATATGCACAAGAGCAATCAGGAGGGCAAAGAGAGCTAATGGCCGTGCTAACAAGGTGCGAAGCGGGGCTCCTGGGCGCCCTGCACCAATTAGCCCCAGTACACAAGCGGGAGGGGAGGGCGGCTCACCCCAGCGCTCCCCGGGGCTTTGCGGGGGACACGGGGGTCTGGGGCCGCGCAGCCCCTCGGCGAGGCCCTGGCTGGGCTGCGTTTGCTCTCCGTAGGGGACTAACTGGGTTTGAATGATGGCACTAATGGGACAAACAGGGGGATCTTTGTGCGGAGGAATGCGGCCCCTCCAAGAGCCGAGCGGGCTGGATGAGCATCCCCTTCCCACCCCTGTCCGGCTGCTGCAGCTTGTGCCGCCCCGCGCCGTGGCCACCGCCGGCACCGAGGAGCATCGGGGGGCTCGGTGTCACACCGGTGTCCCCATCCCGTGTCCCCATCAAGCGTGCAGGGTGGGGTGCCCGGGGACTCTTCGCGCAGCAGGGGCAGCCCAGGCTGCTGCGACGCCCGTGCAAAGGAGCCCGGCGAGCCGAGACTGCGGTGCGAAGCAGAGAACCATCGGCCGCAGCTTCCTTCCGCAGCGCTGCCGGGCCCAGCAGCAGGAGGAACCAAACCGAAATTAAGTTTGGTTTTGTTTTTTTTTTTTTTTAAAAAATAGCCAATTGGCTTCCCGGGCATTAAAAGGCGTTTGCTGCTAATTCCTGAATGCTCGATATTAATGAAATATCACGAGAACCCGATGGACTCCAGATGACGGGATAAAAGCCAATTCTTTTGCTCTTATCCCCCACTCACAGAGCAACCAGGTTGGTGAAGGTGGACGTGTTGACATCGGACTCTTCACATTTGCTGTTTGGTTTAATGCCATGCGACTGAACGGAAAAAATATTATACAATATTATTATACAATATCCACCAGCGCATCAGGTAGAAAGAGCAGGATGCGAAAAGCCTGTTAGAGCTCACAGGGAACAGGGAACCCCCTGTGAATGAGGCCCACCGATACGGGCTCTGCAAGAGGCTTGGCACAGAGAGGGGAAGGTGCAGGAGTGGAAGGTGCCAGCCCTGTCCATCTGTCTGTCTGCCGGCAGGGACCGAGCCCCGCTCCCCAGCCAAAAAACTTCCAGGCCAAGGCGACAGGGGACAAGCCAAGGGCTACTTGCCCCGTTGGTGTCTATAATTTATTCTCACCCAGTGCTTGGTGGGCAAAAGGGCCATTAATTACCCAGAATAGGCAGGGAGGCCATGACAGGCTTGAGTTAATTGACAGAGGAAACTATTCGTACCCTCTGGATCCTTTCCTTCCTCTTCTCGGCTCACCGGGGCAGTGGCGTGGCCTGCGGGATAACTGGAAATCTCTGCCCCAATGTGCCTACCTACCTGTTTCCTTCTCCTCTCCGACTCCGGCTCCACATTTTGTAAACGGGAGCAGCGGGGTCCATGGCTCAGCCTGTGCCAGACGGCCGCATCCCTGCGTGCACACCGCATCCTCCCGGGATGCTTGGGCAGACGGAGGGGCCACGGAGCTGCACAGTGGAGCCCCAAGGAGCTGCGAATTGCCCGTGATGTTTATTTTACAAGCTGCAAAACATTTTGTAGAGGGTTCATTTATACAAGCGCTGTTTAAAATCGCTTTTATTCAAAAAAAATAGCCTTCTCTCATTTACATATACTACAGACAGTCTGGCGGGGGTCTCGCAGGAGCCCCACCTGCAGCTCCCCAGCCCCGCTACCACCTGCACTTGCACTGCCGGATGGCAACGACGGTGCGAACACGGTCTCGGCGGCTCCTGAACGTGTGTACGTCGTAGCGGTGAGGGGCGCAGCGGCTGGAGGCACCTTCTGCCCAAACCAGACATTTCTCTCCGCCTTGTGAGCCCCTGCAGCGAGAGACAAACCCAGTGCATCCCCTGCCCCGCCACGCCACGGGGCCCTGCGTTTCATCACCTGGAACAAGGGCAGATGCCCCGGACCAGGGTGGGGGAGAAGGTAGGCAGCTTTCCTCCAGCGGCATCTATTCCTTACTCCTGGTGTAACTCGGTGAACTGTCTCCTCCCTCTCTGCCTGTGCAGAGCAGGGGTTCGTTCTTTTTTTGTGGTTTGCTTTGCTTCCCTTTGCATTCGCCACGTTTTTGTGTCTGCAAGCAACACAAAGTGCTGCCCCCCTGGCCTGAAAGAACTGGCGGGACCCACCCTGCCCCAGAGCATCCCCCTCCTCCTCCTCCTCTGCCCCCCTGGCACGGCCAGCAGGCGGGGGGCAGGAATGGCACATCCCAGGCTGGAGAAAGCCACTGCCAGGACCCGTCTGTGTCTGCTGTCATGGGGGACCACAAGCTCTACAACCAGCTGCCCAACGGGCCGAATTCGGCATCATCGCCGGCAGGTTGTCCTTCACCCCTTGAAGGGACGGAGCAGCGTGCTGCAGCAGCACCACTGCAAACGCCGCTCTGCTTCAGCTCTGTCCCCGCACGGTCAGGCACAGCCCGGAGGGTGAGCGGTGGGTGCTCCCCAAAATCCGCTCCTGTGTTACCCTCCCAGGTCCTGCCCTGCGTGCAGCAGATGAGTTACTTGAGAGGAATGGGCACAGCTCAAACCTGCTTCTGAATGTGCGCGGATGTGCCCGGGAATGAGGACGGCCGGATCCTGGCAGCTGTGCTTACCTAAGCGAGCAGGGATCCCCCGAGGAGCAGCTGCCCAAGCACCTTCCCACATCAATTTCCTGCAAAGATTTGCAAAACAAAGACATGAAAATCCCCTGCAGCACTCACCGGGGACACCCCAGGGGACCGGCCGCCGGTCACTGCGCCCTCCAGTCACTGCACCCTCCACCACCCTCCATCCTCAGGCTGAACATACACCCCTGAGAAAGGGCAGCAGCCAGGCAAAGCTTGTAAGGAGAAGTATTTTGGGGGCACAGCAGTGTTTTTTGAGTCAGAAGTCCCTGTGCACAAAGGTAGGTTGAAATAGAGTCTCCGTTGAACTGAGCTCAAGACATACTTAACGGTTAAATAATTTTTAACTAAATCTCTCACTGCTCCCTTAATTATTTTTTAAAGAAAGCCTCACCCCAAAGAAAAGGCCATTTGTTACTTTATGGCACTGATGTATACACAAATTAGTGGCAGTAAAATACATTTTATAGCATAAGATAATATAAATGTGAGATTTTTTACCGCTATAGTTCGTTGCTAGGGTGTGCTTAGCTCTACCAGGGTGAAGCCGCCCACGTCAGAGCACCCACCCAGCCGTTCAAACCCCACGCGTGGGCCCAGCAGCGCAGCTGAGCCCACCAGAGAGGAGGCCAAGCCGCGGGAAACCAACCTTGAGCCGTTCCTCCCTGCGTCCCGCAGAGCTGTGCACAATTTCATAATAATATTCCACCTGGGAAACGCGATAGCATTTTTCCTTCATTTCGCAGTTCTCCAGCGTCTGAACCACCTCCCCACCGTGTGGGTTTTTGACTAGAGCGGTGTTGAACTTTGTGGGCACGCAGAAAAGTCCATCTGCAAGGAAACAAGAAGGAAATTTAATCTGGGGCTGCATTTGAGGCCGCTGTGGTTGCAGCATCTTCACCAGGGGTCTGCCGTGCAGCACAGATGCGGCGTCAGGCTCCGGCGTCCAGCACCCGGTGTGGAAAGTGCCGGTTTCTCTGTGAGGGTCCCCAGCGGAGAGTTTGGGGCTCATTCCTTCACCAGCTCAGGACCTCAGCAATTGGTTTTGTTCCTCCATCTCAGTTTCAAATCACAGGGCAAAGAGGTTATTCTGGGTTCAAACTGTGAATGCTGCACCTGAGCCTGTGAAAGCCCCATCTCTGGGGAGACAGCCCGAGCTATTACACGTTATCTTTGAGAAAAAAGGTCTTTGAACATGAAATATTGATGGCAGCGCTTTTTCCACAGACATGCTCTCATACCAGGGAGCTGGGGAGCACTAACATTTACTCATTCAGCATTTCTCTCTGGATTTGCCAGGGAGCTGCGCCCTGCACGGGCTTCTCGGATGCTGGAGCCAGTGTCACCGGCTCTCCTGGAGATATCGTCCCTCGGGCACCTCCAAAGGCTTTGCTTTGGGCTGGGCTCTCAGCGCTCCACGCAAGCAGACGAGCCGGCCAGGGCTGGGGCGACGGAGGCAGCATCTCCCCACGTCAGCAGGAGTTATTACGTGTGCCCTGCCTGCGTCGTGGGACGGAGGAAGGCTGGTACAAGAGGGGAGGAAAGGGAAGGCAGGCGATGGCCGCGGTTCTGGGGGTGCAGGACTGAGTCCTGCTTTGCCTCTTCTTTCCCTATTCAAGCTTTAACTCAATGAAAAATTCCTAGGGCAAAAAAAAAAAAAAGTTATGTTGGGATTTGCCATACCGAGTCTGGTTGTTAAGGAAGCCATGCAGAGAGCGGGGCGAAGGGCGGCTTGGGGTGGACATGCCGAAAGCCCGCGTCTTTGCTGCCATGTCACCTCCATGTCACGCCGACTCGGTGGCAGGTCCCGGCTGGCCCAGGCAGGGGCTCAGCAGCTGGGGAGGAGAGACAGAGGCTCCTCCAGCAATAACTCATGGGAGGAAACAGGCACAGACTGTCCTGCCTGGCTCAGTCTGAACGTACATTCTGCCTAGAAAGCAGCAGTTTATCCGCTAAATCTCCCAGTTTTTCTCTCCCTTACCAAGTAAATTAGGATTAAAATCTCCATCGCATGAGCTAGAGGGAGGGGAAGAAGGGTGACTAAGTTGATGGCTAAGTCAGTCCTGGGTTTTGGCTCTAAACAGGACCTAGTCTTGTCCTCTCCCAGCCCTTGGGTGCAGGTGCTTCAGGGTTTGTGTTTGGTTCCTGGCTTTAGAATGGTTGTGCGAGTTTCCTGCCCCCTCCCAGCTACTTCACCAGCTGCTGGAGGAGGTTTCTTTGTTCCAGGATGGAGCTGTGTTTTCAGGGGAGGGAAAAGCATTTTCTGAAAGCACATCTCTCTGGGATGCCTTAAGAGGGGGACACAAAACGACAACCGATTTCTGGAAGCCAGTATTTCTGGGTGAGAATTTAACATCCTTCTCCAGGCTCGCTCCCACCCCGCTCCTCTGACATTGCCAGCCTTTACCATGACACTGACAGTGTCAGCCTGACATTACAGGGGAAAATCCAGAAGGAAAGTGCCGAGACCTGCCCTAGGGCAGAGGCAAAGCTGGGGGTGAGTCCACATTTCCCAGCCCTGGGCCATTATCGCTGAATGAGCCACCGTCCATTAGCCACCCCGGGGACAACAGCATCGTCCAGCACCTTCCAGTCACACATCTGGGAAGTAAATGCTGACTCTCCCACCTCTGGAAAAAAGCTCTTCACGCTGCCTAATTTTCTTTTCCACTTGCTGTGTCTTGCAGCCGGATTACACAAGCCGCAGGGCTGCGGGAGCGCCGATGCCTGTGTGCGGACGCTCCTGAAGCTCTCGGAGGATGGGACATCTGCAAGCAGAGCCCCTTGGGGTTTTAGAATCATAGAATCCTGGAATGCTTTGGGTTGGAAGGGACCTTCAGAAGCCATCCAGCCCAACCCCCTGCAGTGAGCAGGGACATCTTGAACCAGATCAGGGTGCTCAGAGCCCCGTCCAACCTGACGTGCAATGTTTCCAGGGATGGGGCCTCCACCACCTCTCTGGGCAACCTGTGCCAGTGCTTCACCACCCTCAGTGTAAAACATTTCTTCCTTTCTTCTTTCTTCCTTCTTTCCACCACCCATCTGGCTTCCCCAGCCCCTCTAGCTCAGGCCCCTTCGCTGCTTTTCAAGTTCACAGTAGGACTCGCACTGGTCTCTGTCCCTCTCTAGTGGCTGTTGTACAGCTGTGCCACAGGAGCTGCCGGGGAGGTTTTAACGGGATGGTTTTAGATGCAGAAATGCCCATAAAATTACATCAACAAACTCCAGGAGAACTGATTTCATCAAGCAGTTGTAGAAAATCATTTCAACGCAACTTTCCGTTCTGATAAAAACAGATCAGTTCATCTTCACCGACATGACTCTCAGGTTATTTTATACGTGAACTCAAGAGACAGCGCACCGGTTCGGGACAAACAATTCAGCTTTATCCCAGCTGAAGGTTTTGACCTGTCTGGAACGATTTAGTTTGGAGTTTCCATTTCTGAGTGATTTTTGAAACATCAGCGTAGTTCACTGGTGCTGAGATGAAAGGGCATTTCAGACCGTCAGAAAGGAAACTCCATTTTTTAGTGGATGCTAAGTGGTCTGTTTTCAGCAGAGCTTTTATCATCAGGTGGTTTTTCTTGCTTTGGGGGGCGGGGGTTGGAGCGGAGACCCCCAAGGTCCCTCCCAGCCTGGGTTACTCTGATTCTATGATCTCTGGTTAGAGGACACTTCCCAGCAACACAAGGTGGTTGTATTTCCATCCTCACACCATGCACAGGGGCAGAAAATAACCGTTTCACTTGCAGACCTGTGCTGTAAGGGCCCACCAACAGAAGGGAAAAGAAAACCCAAACCCCAACAGTATAAAATACAATCCCATTCCCACCTAAGGCAATGAGGGTTTGCGGAGCAGAGCAGAGCGTTGTTAGATCACGCTCTGAGCTCTGACGTTGGTGCTGGTCACACAGAAGGGCTCGTCCCCGTATTCCTGCAGGGAGAAGAGCTCTCCATCGTTCCCATACCTGCACTGTAGGTTGGGTCAGAGCATTTCCCCACGTCGACCGTGACCTCCCAAGGAGAGTCTGGGAAGAAGGTTTTCAGAGCTGGGAGACGGAGACATTCCTCGGGGCACGTGCTGCAGTGACAGCCATCAACCACCTCCACCTCCCGAACGCCTTCGAAGAGCAGGAGCCGCTCCATGTGCACGCGGGCAGGCTCGCAGCAGGAACCCGCAGGGCAGGAACGCGGGGCTCCTGTCCGCAGCGGCGAGTCGGGGTGCCTGACCTGCAGCTGCGCAGAACAGGGCAAGTGGCATATACACTGGTAAAAACATGTCACGGAGAAAAACTTCCAGCATCAGCTCCCTGATAAAAACCTCTTCTGACCTAGAACTGGCTCAGCTTTTACTCCTTTCTCCCTGCATGGCAGCACTGCATTGCTGTGGCGCTGCCCTTCCCAGTGACACATTGATATCAAAACTGTTTATTCCCCAAAACTCTGCTACAATCAGCTGAACCGGACTGGCTAAAGCAGTCCTCATTTCACCCCAGGCTCCTGATCTGGAGGGTCAGCGTGATGACAGCTCTGGGGAATGAATGTGGACCTGCCCGCCTGGAAGATGTTTCACCAGCAGTGCCACAGTGGTGACAACAGTGGGACAAGTGGCAACAAGATTTTTCAGAGTTACAGCCCCCCAGGTGAACACTCCCAGGACACACACGTGCAGCACCCTGCAGAGCTTGTTTCCATTCCCTCTCCAGTGTGAGTTATCCTGGCGGAGATGGGACTTTAGGCAACGTCAGCTCTCCTGGCACAAGGAGAGCGTCGCAGCCTGTGCATAGCTGTGTCCCCAAATGCACAGGCTCCTTCTAGTCCCTCCTAGGAGTGACACATGGCATGTGATAAGGAATGACATAAGCACCTCAAAGACCAGATATTCACCATGAAGTCATGGGTCCTGCCAGTTTTGCTCAACCAGGCGGAGAAATGCCTCCAATCCCTCTACATACAGGAACACCAGCTCTCACGTACGGGTGTGGCTGAAAGAGTTGGTCTTGCTGCTGGGCTGGGGGAGGACAGAAACACGCTTGGATGCTGCCCGGAGCAGCTGGGTAGGTGCTGTGATAGCCCTTCAGCTGAACTCTGGCCCTTCTTCTGCCACGAGGGCAGCATTGCCAGATAGTTTCCATTTGTCTAGCCTGCATAATCCACTGCTTGCTGGCTAAGGGAGGACAAGAGGCTCAGTGACGGGTTTTCTGCCACGCAGAAGCCAAAACCAGGTACCTTAAAACGTGTATAAAAGCACAGCCCCAGGCACCAGTGTATGACCTTCACCCAGACCCAACCGGTCCTGCCCCAGGGATGACACACACACACTTTTCTCACCTTCTTGCTTCTAAGGAAATCGAGCATGGAGGAGTGTCTGGAGAGCCCCAGGAGGCCAGGGTGGGGGGAGCTGATCTGCTGGGACAGGCAGCTGGACCGGCACTTTCCAACATCCACACTGACAGGGCTGCCAGAGACATCTGCGAAACACAAGATTGACAAAAAGATTGCTCCTCACTATTTGTGTGATGCTGCGGAGGCCCAAGCTCAAAACAGGGCCAAGTACGACACAATCACTGAACAAAAAGACGTGGTCCACCCCAAGTCTGCCTGGGAGAGAGATTCCTTCAGCCTGAGCGCCTGTGGAAATCCCAGAGAGAAAGCCCTTCACTAGCGCTGCAGACGCGTCTACTGTGTTTGCAGACCAGAAGTAAAACATTTCATAATAGACTGGTAAGCACACTACAGAATTAAAAAAATGCAATTGAAAATTCACTAGGAAACAGTATGTTTTATTTCCTTTAGTGTGCTCGTGAAGGATGGGGTGAGAATAGACGAATACATTGATTAGCGAAGGGAAAATGTGAACGTTCAGCTGTCGCTGAACTGCAGACTTTGAATGTACTGAACAAGCCTGAGCACCCAGCGGATTCAGGGCAGAAAGAGAAACCCAGCTCTCCTTGCCCAGAGCCCCATGAACCTGTTCATGGAGCTGCTTGAGCTGAAAACAAATCTGCCCCCCACCCCAATCCCAATTTCACAGCTCCCCAAACCTGTTGCGTTGCCACATTAGCACTACAGGCAGAGGATGGGAAGGTGGGAACAGGGGATACGTGGGACCACGGCATCCAGGTTTAGTTCGGTTTACTCCGCTGTATTTTGAGTTTGCAAAATATCAGTGGTTATTGGTTAATGGCTGTTTCTTTTGGAAATCCTTCTAAAACGAGCTATTTTTCCCCAATAGTGCAGTCCATACTCAAAGGGTTGATTGATGTAAATCATTTCATCACATAACAGGGAAGAAAACCAGCCTTAAAAGCGCCCACTGAGTAGTTCAACACCACCGTAATTCATTTGCTTTAACCTGCTGGAGTTGCAGACCCAGCGTGTGCCGCAAAACTTTAATTTTGCATTGATTTAAAAACCGCTCTTCAGTGTCAGTGCGAGAGACAGCCAGCATCACCGTGCTGCACGACATCAGGAAATATGTAGGGACATTTTAAACTCATACTTGGGTTACAGCTGCCCGAGGATTTCTTCGCCCAGGGAAGCGAGTGAGCAGTAAGCCGGGTAGCAATTTGCAGCCCGGGCGCAGACACTTTGCCAGCTGAAGACACTGTTAACCCCTGCCCTCCCATCCCCACAGCAATACAGGCCATGTTTATTATTTTTATCACTATCTCTTACTACTTTTACTATTTTCATCATTATTTACTCTTCTAAAGCTGTTTCTTCTGGAGATCACAGCTGTCACTGCTTGTGACAGTTCTCAATTTGGATATGATCATTTTATAATGCCTACTGTTCACGTAAGAACCTGATATTTTGCAAACACAAAAGGCTAAATTTGTACAAGTACTGCTCTCGCGCACTGGAAAAAGCCCTAAGAAACCTCAGACTTTCGGCCATACAGTTTAAAGCCATTTTCACATATCTGTGCTAAAATCAGCTGAAGCTCATTTTATGTAGCCTTACTGCCACTGCAAGGGGAACTGAGACTAACGGCTACTCCTGAAGGCCACAGACTTTTTTTCTGGTGAACAAATGGAGCTATTTCCTACTTTCTCTGCTCAGCAAAGCCAGGACACCCTGTTGTCTTCCTGACAGCCCTTCCAACATTAATCCTGGGAACCAAAATTCTGCAGTAGTCCTGAACTTATGCAGTACCAGAGGCAAACACAGAATTCGACCACGTTGCAGAACACTGGTACAGAAAATGAAGCCTCTTCTGTGCAGATGAACAGACCTAGGGCCAGGCTACTCATCAGTTCCTATCCTACAAAACATGCTTTAAGCGTTGGATTATCTGGGCACTGAGTCCCCAGCATATTTCCGTCCTTAATCCTACAGGAAAAGTCACTAGGATAATTTCAACATAAAGAAACATCTGAGGGATGATGGGTGGGATGTGAGTTGGGAAGCTTAAAGGATCCAGGTTTCTGGCAGGCGAAGGGGGAACTCACCATGCCCGACGTGGAGGAAATGGCTCTGCCTCCTGCAGCAGCCCCTCTCCGCAAACAGGTTCCCTTGCTCGTCCTCTCTGCCGATGGCTCCGGCACCTGCAGTCACAAACCACCAAGCCCAGCATTACCCCAGTTATCATTCACCACCTTTCCTGCTTGAGCTGGGAGGAGGCACTGAGTGTCGAGCACAAGTCTCCATCCACCTTCCGTCCTGAATCAAATGGCTTCAGCATAAGGAAGAGATTTAGGGTAGTTATAAATGCACAGGACCCATTCGAGCTCTCAGACCTGGCTAGCTGGGCTAAACACCCTATCTGATTAATTACTCCAAGAAAAGGCTGCGTTCAGCAGTATTTTTTTAGGACAGCAGTCCCCTGCTCTCTTCTACTTCCATGTTACTCCAATGCGAGCTCAGGTAAGAGGCGTAATCACACAGCACAAAGCAGCTCACAGGCACCAAACTCCCCAAACATTTCTGCACAGCAGCTTCCTCCGAGACAAACCCCGAATTATTTGCTGAGTGCAGACAATTCTCCATACTGCTCACAGTGAAGCTCCGTAGAAAACATACACCGTGCCCATACAGAAGCATCAGATATGAACAAAGCCTGCGCACAGCCTCGCACCACGCACCCGCACAAGCCCTTTTCTCTCCTGTGCAAGAGGCTAGAGCAGCACCGAAGACAATGAGAAGGAAAAAGGGACTTACTGGCGAAGATGGGAGCATGCAACAGCCCTGCAAAGACGACTACGGCTAGTGGGTCCTGCATACTGCACCTTGGGAAACACAAAAAGGTCTCCAGTACCTCCGATACTTATACCGAGCCCTCCCTCAGCAGGCGAGAAGGTGAACAGCTCAGAGACAAATGGGTTCGCATATCGCCGGCAAATGTCTCCCGATTGTAATCTGAACAAACACCTAAGCAGCCTGGGCCGTGATGGCCTCTCTCCCACAACATATCTACGGGGATCAGGCTTCGAGCAAACTTCAAAGTGTTTCTTGACAGCAACTGGTTTTGCTCCCAGCCTGGGGAAGCTCCCTTGGGGGTCTTTGTTCTTACCACCACTTTCAAACTAATTAAGTTTGTGGTGACTCGGAGTCACTTACAAGTCCCCTCATTTGAAAGGAACGTGCATCCTTCGTCCTCACTCATCGCATTCAGTGGCCTTTTTATCTAGGGACAACCCCCTTTTGTCCCTCCGCAACATCAAACCTGAGACAAAGCTGGCTCTTTGATAAAGATGGCAACACGGTAGGACTCGGCCACGTCAGCAATGACAGCGTGTTCCCCATGACCGCACAGAGAGCCCTGCAGCTCTGTTTTTGCCTCTGCTCAGTGTGGCTGAGCCCTGGAGCCAAGAGGAGGCACCTTTCTTTCTAGCTTGTTAAATACACGTAGGAAAGTACCAGTCCCTGGGTCCTGGGAACAGTAGAGGCACAGGCAGTGCTTGTGTGCTGTAAGGGACTCTCACAGACACACCGGTCGAGGGCAGCAGTATGTCCTGAACGCTTGCTGCATGTGGCTCTTAATTACAGAAGTTAGGATCTCTGCACCGACTTGGCCAAGTGCATGCGGCAGGGACCAGATCCAATTCCCAGAGAAATTTTTTTTGCCAGATTCAGGAATGAGGGTGCACAAGAGAACAGTGATGGCAGCGTAATGCATCTGACACCGCTCTGGCATTCAAAATAAGGTTTTGAGGGGTTAGGGTTTTTTTTTTTTGGCTACAATTACTTACAGGTGCAGCAATCACAGAAATTTATGGAAGCTGTACACCCCCAGGAACAAGCCAAGTCTCCCTGGAGCTCACACATAGTTCCTGGAGGACAGCTGGGCTTCACTGGGACAGATGCCTTGAGGAAACAATTATCAAAAGCAAAATGCTATTAGAAGGCATCCTTTCCAAACGACGCTATTTACCACAGTGCTACAGGGAACACCATCCCCTTTGTCCCAGCAGCACAGAGGAGAAATCAGGACAGTTGTTCAACCAAAAAAAAAAAAATATTTAATTGTGTTCGGCCAAGAACAAACATATACAAAGAAAAATACATTTCCATAAAAAAAAATTCACCGTGCCTGGGCATCTGAGCTGACCCACTCTCCATTCAGAGCTTTGTGGTGCTGCAGAGTACCTGGAGAGGCTGGGACCGCTACTCTGAGCGACTGCCGTGTGACCTGGCCAAAGCCGGAGAGCAGCCTGCACCGTGGCAGCAGGGCACGGTTAAGTGACATACAAAATATTTATGAAAAAATATGCATTTTAAATAAAGAACTTACAACAACTTAAACTTTATACAAAATATTATGGTTGCCATTTCAGTGTCTCAATTCTAGGAGCTATTTTCGAACTCTCAAAGTCCTGTTTTCCACCCCACGTCCATCTCTGCAGTCTCTTTCTCCAGAGAGCTCTGTCTCTGTCCAGCTCAGTCCAAAGTACCTAAAAATGAAAAAAAAAAAAAAAAAATTACAGTCTCAGGAATAAGAAATGCAGTTATGTGAACAAACGAAACTTGCTTACAAGCTGCCAAAGGAATATGCAGTAACTTTTTAAAGTTTAAGCAAATCACATACAAGTAAAATCAAATCTAGCTAAAAAGTATTGTAGGCGTCTCAGGGTCCACTTGATTTGTGTTTCACCTCTCAGAGAGGGGCATAACAAGTTAAACTATTAATTATTAAAGATGTGGAAACAGAAGGCTCTGCAAATGATTAAGTTCTTTCTCTCCCAAGAAGGAGATTACACAAAATATTGAAACCAAGTGAAACCAAGTAGAAACCCACCTTCCAAAAAAGCAAATTCGTCAATAGCTTCAATGGCATTATCTGCAAAGCAAATTGGAAACAATTAACATAGATAAACCGACTCCATATTTGCATCTGCTTCAAACAGCAGCATCTGAAATTACATCACAGTACAGTGACCAATTTCAAAAAGGTTTACTTGTTTCGGAGCTGGTGTGTGAAATTATTAGCGTAATATTTGGCAGAAGAGAAGTTTTTCTCCCCCATCTTCAGAGAGAGAGAAGCACCTGTGATTGCTTCATCACACCAGGACAGGTTGAAAAACCCTCCATCCTAGCAACCCTTTGCTAAGGATAACACAAAATATGCTTTCATACCCAGATCTTTTCTCTGCAGAGTTTTTCTTTTTCCTTGCTGAGCGTACACGTAAGCATCTTTGGCTATGGTTTCAACAAACAACTCCTGCAATGCAAAAACAAGACAGTTTCACAAGGGGATGAGAGAGGGATGAGAGAATATCCTGAGGAAAGGAAAGGTCCTGCAAGACTTCAGGAAGAAACCCGAATCTCCATTCCCCTTTCCAATAAATAGCTCTGAAAGTAACAAATGAAATTGTTGGGACAATGCAGCTGAGAAGTAAGAAGGGAGGAAAGAAGGCCGAGCGTATATTGGATGGAGATGGTTCCTCTGAACACATCTGGGAGACCAGCTACACATCAGATGCTCCCAGGGCACCTTCTGAAGGAGCAAAGGTGTCCTGCGCTCAGCAGATTGAGCACGACCGTCCTCATGTGCCACCCAGCAGATACCTCAGCTGCGGGCAGCAGATGCCCAGCAGCAGGCCTAGGAGTTACTGCAGGGAGACGCCGAAAGGGAGAGACCAGGGTCTACACACAGATGCTTTCACATGATGCCAAAGCCATCCCACCAAACACACCTCAGCTGTGCAATGGGGGACACTTTCCAAAGGAGGAAAAAGCCCCTCTGTGACACGTTGCTCGGATTTGCACATTGCAAACCCTCAACATGCAATCAGGGTGGGCTGGAAATCCACCCGAGCGGGCACAGAGCCGTCTGGCGGACACAGAGCCCCGGTGCTTCCCTGAGAGCAGGTTTCCACAGCCACATTCGCATCGTGGAGACTGTGGCAACCTCAGGGCATTTCTTCTCGCCGCCGGGCAGGCTTTGGCGGGATCCCTGACGAAGGGAGACGCGTCGCTGCTGTGGGCAGCGCAGCCGGCTTTTCATTCGGCTTCCCCAGCTTTCCCCTCTCAACGTGGGACTGAGCGGTAGCAAATCCAGCACCCGCCCTGCCGCTGGGATGCTTCCAGGTGGATCGATGGGCGGCAGGGCGAGGGCAGGGGCTACCGTCCCGCTTCCCACCGGGAGAGCTTGGGATGGGTGCCCAGCTGCCCTCACTGCCTGCGGCAGCTCTGCCTGCTGACCGGACGAGGCATCGGTTGGGAGAGCTTGAGAGGAAACCCCTCAACCCCTCCAAAAAAAGAAAACAAACTCTAAGCCAGCGGCTCCACGTCCCACAGACACCGAGCGCAGCGCCGGGGACTGCAGCTCCCAGAGCCTCCAGCGCCGGCCTGGCGCGGCCCAGCCGGCTCCCTCAGCCCGGGGCCCCGGCCCCGACCCGGAGCAGCGCGGGGCGCGGCCTCCCAGCCGCGGCAGCCGCCTCAGGGC
>VYZW01024968.1:25538-38158 GCA_013401315.1 Balaeniceps rex
CCTTACCCCCACCCCCCGGAATGTAGCCCTTGAGCTCCCCATCACCCTTATCCCCCCCAAACACGGGCCTTGAGCGCCCCATCATCCCTGTCCTCCGCAAAGATGGCCTTTGGGGTCTCCCTGTCACCCTCTGTCCCCCAAACACAGCTCTTCGGCCTCCCTCTGCCTCCAAACAGGGCTCTGCCCTCCCTGTGGCAGCGGCGCTGGAGCAGTGGGGCAGGCGGTGATGGGGACCCACCTCTCCGAGGAGGTGGCTGTCACCACCAGCCACCCACCCTCTGCCCCCATGTCGGCTCCCTGTTGAGTCCAGTGTGGGACCTCCTGACATGACCTCTCCATTCCACCTCTGACTGGTGGGATCAAACCCTCCAGTGCGCGCCTTGGCCACCCACCACCCGCTGAAGGACCCCCAGGGACCTCCATCCTTGCCCAACACATGCCCATCCCAGCCTTCCCCACGTCCTTGATGCACTGTCTTATCCTTAACACCATCTGCAGGCAGGAGCCGCTGCGGGCACTGCTGGTGGGACACCTTCCCAAAGGGCTGGAGGGACACGCCACCCCGGGGCAGGGACATCGGTGCCTGCTCGCAGCCGGCCAGAGCATCCCTGCCACAGGGCTTGACTCAACCTGTCAGACCTTTCCTGCCTCTGAGGCAATAAACGGTGAAACCAGGACATTTCAACACAGAGATGGCCCAACACGGCGCTGCGCCGTGCAGAGCGCTTCCCCCGCTTCCTGGCAGAGCTTGGCTCTTCAACGGAGAAAATCTCCCCTCGTTTTGGATACGCTGGAGAGCCATAGCACTTCCCAGCCCTCCCGTGCTCCTGCAGAGCTCGGCTGCGTGGGGCCATCCTGCTTTTGCTGTGTGACCCCCACGAATCGCCTTCACCTCCGCAGGTCCCGTGGGGCTCTGAAGACCTGACCTGCAGCAGGTTCATGTCGGCCACCATCAGACGAGAACGTAACCCGCCCTCCCGGTCCTTGCAGCAGCCTGTCCCTCACATGGTGGAGTTGTGCCCTGAACCCCAGGCTCTTTTCTGGATGAGGCTCTTACGGGCAGCGGGACTTGGTGGGCTTCAAGCTTCCCAACAGCAGCAGAGTCCAAGGTAGCGGTGCACCAAGAGCTGCTGCTCCTCCTCCTCCTCCACCTCCTCCTCCTCCTTCTTGTGCTGTTTCATGGTCAGGCTACAGCGACTTCCTGGTGTTGCACACAGCTTCTCACCAACCGTTAGGAAAGAGCTTCTGGTTTCAGGGGAGGGGGACTTGGGAGAGGCTCGCCTTGCACAAGTCCTTCTGCTTGGATGCCTCCGGTGGCCTTTAGAAAGGAGGTGAGCGCGCAGGAAAGCGTCCGCTGATGGAAAATGGTGAGTAAGAACCAGACCTGGGCTGTGCTGGACCTGGGGATGGGGCGCGGGGAGCGGAGCCGTGTCTCCTGCTTGGAAAGGCTTTGGCGGTGTCCTTGCGAGGGGCTGGATCCTGCCAAGACCCTCGCTCCTCCTGGAAGAAAAAGTCCTCCTGTACATCTGAGCTGGTTGGAGCTTCAAAGGTCTCTGACCATTTTCTGGGCTGAGTGCGAGATTTGCTGGGTGACGTTGGGCTGGATAGAAAATCTGTGAAAGAAGAGGAGGCCACACTCTGCCACTGAGTCCAGGAGAGCACCCACCAGTGCAAAATGTATTGAAAAAAGCTGGAATTGATCATGGTGACAGTGGTGCTGTATCCCACAGGTACACCTGGGGACTCTGTGCAAGTCCCAGCTCATGGAACAGCTCCAAAATTGATGGTTACAAACCTCTGAACCATTCAGGTGCCAAAAATCCCAGCAGCATGCTTGGGAATCCGGAAAAAAGTTGCTTTTGTTCGCTAGTTTGGGTGAAAGCCCCACTGCCTGGTGTGCAGGAAACAGCAAATTCGTGCTGCTTTACCACAGGCTATGCTCAGAGTGCTGCGTTCGCAGCATTCACCAGGGAAATTGGGGTGACTGCCTGGGGATGCGAGGGGGACTTGCACTTATATTGTATACAATGTATATATGCATTTGTAGACAAATATATATATACATTTGAGCACTTACGTCTAAAAATATTGCGCTAGCTTCTTTGCGTACTAGCCCTTCTGTTGTGAAAGAAAAAACTTATGCAAGCACAAACCCAAACTGAAATCCCAGAGGGAGGAGAACTTCAAAATCAAAGCCTACAGCTTGCCGAGGGCAAGCGGAGCAGCCAGCTCCGATGGGAAGAGACACTGTGGTCCGGAGACAAGGGGGTGGGAGAAAGATGGGGGAGGGCAAGATGGTCCCTCCCCTCCCATAAGGTCCATCTGAGAAGCTTAGGAAAAATGTAGCCCCATCCCACCTGAGCTTTGTGTCATACCTCGAACCTGGCAGTCTTCTTCCAAAAGTCATCCAGGCTCCTCCTGGCAGCCTTTATCTGGAGGCTTCAGAAAAAGGTGCTTTTTGGTCACTCAGGAAGCCAGGGGCAGCTCTGCGCTGTGGCCGGCGTGTGCCAGTTCACGTGTGCACAGTGGGAGCAGCACAGGAAATGCACTGGTCAGAAAAGTAGGGCAGATCTGCTGCCTCTTGGCCTTTTTTTTCACACGCAGGCTTTGGCAGGATGAATTTCAGCAGCACCGTCCGGGCTTTTCCCCCAGGGAGGGATGCTGATGGCTCTGTGTGGTCTCCCCCACCAACTCCTGCCCGACTGCCCTGGGTTCACCGTGGACTTCATGGGAACCAGGACTGGGGCAAGGCAGGTTGCTCCCATCTGAGCCCTGGGCAATCTCTAGATCTCAAATTCTGCCCTCAGGAGCTTTGCTACTAGTAGGGTACAATCCCCCACCCCATCCCTCTGTTTTGATGGTCCCTGGTAGTGGGTGAAGGGTGGATCAGACCAAAAGACTCCATGAAACACCTCCTGGATGCCCTCATGTTGGTGGGACCTGTTCCCGATCTGGTGCAGCCCAGTGTTGTTTTCTCGGGCACGCTCCAGTACTGCTTTGAGCAAAGACCACATTTCATGGAGGAAGCTTAGTGTCAGGCCACGTTGAAGAAATACCGCATTCCCCGGGGGGGTCTTTGACTCGTTTTCCTCCATGGTGTTTTAACTGGAGCTTTTCTTAATGGTCGCAGACACATCTGGAGGGGAAAGAGGGCATGGTGAGGCACCTACAGGCAAAGTTCCAAAGGAACAGGAAAGACCCTTCCAAAGCGGGTGTCTGGCCGGAGAGTCGCTCTGCAGCATCCCCTGCAATGGAGCCGGGACAGACCCATGCGCCGGGCTCCAAGGGCGAGCCACCTCCCGAGCCCCGCCGGACCAGGAGGGTGGACTTCAGCAGGGATTCTCCATCTCACAGTAAAGGTCAGAGTGTGGGACAGCATTTGCCTCCTCATCCCGTCTCTGAGCCCCCAGGATGGATGGTGCGACTGAAGAAGGGGAGTGCTCAAGACACCAGCTTTCCCCCAGCCCCTGCAAAGCCAGGAGGAGATGCATTGAACAAGGAGGTGGGAACCACCTCCGATCCTCCCCAGAGAAACCCAGCCCAGCAGACACGGCCACTGGCCAAAGACGAGGGTGCTCCAGCGGTTCCTGCCAAAGGCGCAGCTGTTGGAGCCTCCCGGGACACTGTGGGCAGCTCCCATGGGACAGGGCACCCAGCTCTGCCTCGGAGGAAGCCTTTGCCACACGTCAAGGCGCTGGGAGCGAGGCCGGCCAAGCCCTGTCGCCCTCCTGCTGTGGATCTGGAGAAGTTCGGTGCGGCTGCACATCCTGGGTCACCCGTCCGTCCTGCCACAGAGCCACCAAGGAGCGCTCAGCCAGGTACGGCCAGGCACCTGCAAGTCCCCCAGAGAAGGATGACGCTCACTGAGGAAGGAAAATCTCCCCAGTTAGAGTATGGAGCTCCTGGGAGATGGAAATATTGGGGGAGCTGGTGGAGAGGTGGGGTCTAGTAATGCCAAAGGGGCTTTTATAGGCATCGCATGCGGAAAGGAATGAGAGAGAAGGACAGCAGGTGAAGAAACAAAGGGGACTAAGTGCCCTGTCCCTGGCTGGGGACAGGTATCAAGTTCCGGGGTGCTTGCAGGGAGTAGGGTTGGAGTAAGTAACATGAGGGATGCTGACAGACTGGAGTGAGCCCAGTGCAGGGCACTGAGATGGTTGGGAGCTGGAGCACATGGGGAGAGGCTGAGACCCAGGCTTGTTTGGCTGGGAGGAGAGCGAGCGAAGGGGAGATGCTCTCACTGCCCACAGCCACCTAATGGGAGGAGCAGATGGAGCCAGACTGTTCCCAGAGGTGCCCAGGAGCGGCACTGGAGGCGACGGGCATGAGCTCTGGTGGGGGAAATTCCAGTCAGATGTTAGGAGAAGGCTCCTTCCTGTGAGAGCGGTGCAGCCCTGTGACAGGCACCAGGGAGATGGGTATTTCCATCCTTGGAGATATTCAGTTGTCGCCTGGATGAGGCCCTAAACAAGCTGCTTTAGCCCTGAGGCCAGCCCTGCTCTGAGCAGGAGGTTGGATGACACTCCAGAGGTCCTTTCCAACCAGTGCACCCTTGTGGGGCTGTACAGACAAGCCTGACTGGTGAGAAGCAGAGCTGGTCTCCATCCCATGGGCAAGAAGCACACACTCTTTACCCAAGGGGCATAGGTTCTCTGAAGCTGGCAGCACGTTGTCTGCAATTCCATCCGCCTCCAAGCCTGAGGGAGCCACCAAGACTCCCCAGGCACAGCCAGCGCTATGGCCACCGGGGCCATGGTGCTGGCTTGGTGTGCCCTCCTTACCGGCTGTCCGTGGGACGCAGGGCTTGGTGCCTCTTGGACATGGTGGTTCTCCGTTCAGCATGAGCCCTGCCGTGCTCCGTGGTGGCCTTCCAGATCTAGGCAGATTTGTTGGTTTCTAACAGCCGCCGCTCTGCTAAGCCACACTCTGGGTGACGAAACTTGTTTCAAATCCCGTTTCTTCCTCAACTCCTCTAAGTTCTTGTTCACCACCCTGTTTAAAGGTTCCTTATTAACCAGCTCACGCCATAGCCGTGGGGTAGAAGGCAACCGTGAGAGCAGAGCCTCTCTTTCTTTCCTGCAAAACCTAGCTGGTTTATGTTATTATTATAAGACGTTATTATTGTATCAGAAGCCTTTCTCAGGCCCGGCCGTGCCGTTGTGCTGGGAGATGCTCACCCACCAAGACCGGCCCCGGCCCTGGGCTGAGTGGCCCTGGCAGAGGAGGGAGTGATCCCTCCACATGTCCTACAAACCAGCACTTTTCAAGTATTTATTTGTCTCATGGGTACTGAGGCAAGTTTGAACATCTAGAATTACACTCCTGCCCCGATTTGGTTATTTTTGTTAATTTTTAGGGCAATCTCATGATTTTTAGGGCCTGGTATATGATTGCGCATTACTTGGTACAATAACCCAGCAGAGCTGCAACGTTGTACTGCGGATCTTCGTGCCAGTTGTTGGTTGCTCTGGTTGACCAGGCTGGTGACAGCTATGAGCTGGTGATAAAAATAATGGGATCTTAGCAGCGATGTAGGTATGCCAGCGATTGTACGGGGTGCAGCAGCATGTTCTGGCTGATGATGCTCCTGAGCACACGGAGATATCCAGGACTTGCCCTGACTCTGGTACAGATCTGGATTTTAGGGTTCTCACCACATTCAAAATACCCATTTTGGCCTCTTCTCCTCCCCTTTCATCACTGGTCCAGGGAGAAAGTAACATCAGGGACATAAGAATGGGAAAATATATATTAAATCCCCCCAGTGAGCTCCTCGATGAGCTGTGCCCCAGTGTGCTGGGAGGAAAGAAAATCTGCAGATGGGCCATGGAGTAAAAACACCTTGCTGGATCCAGATGTGCAGTCAGTTTTATCTCCCTGCATCCCTCTGCACTAAATTTAGCTCTGACCCTCCGGGTGGGTGGTAGAGTCAAGGAGAAAATGTGAAATAATCCCGCACTGCTCCCTCCTGTTCCTCTTTTTACCACAGGTTACCTGAAACCAGGCTACGTTGCGTCAGCCCCGGCGCGGTTCCCACCGCAGGATGCTCCGAGCGTAACAGGGTAAGGACTGAGGGGACACTTTTATTCTACGTGGCTTCCAGGCTGTCCCGACCCAGTGAGAAGGGCACGAGAGGGAACAGCAAGAGGGTCCTTGGGTTTTTCTGCCAGCTCCTGGGGCCCAGCGCGGGACAGCACCTTGTGCAGGCAGCTCCCGCGGTGCAAAGCGCCGTCCTTCATGGGCTGCGTTACCGCACAGGTCTGGCTGCTGCCATCGCACCCCGCTGCCCATCTCCTGCACCCCAGGCTGCTGTGCCGCGTTGCCGAGCCTTGTGAGCACCCACAGAGCTGCTGTCCCGCTCTGCCCCAGACCCAGGGCCAACCCACGGCCAGCCCAACTGCCTGTTGCCCACCCTTGATCCTGCCCTTGGCCCCTAGTGCCGTCAGCTGCCACAGGGCTTCCTAATCGCTGTCTGCCTCGCCGCAGGGGTGAAGATGAGATATACGATGACGTAGAGCCCGTTGGGCCGCTCAGGAGAGGCCAAGGCTTTCTGCCGCCCCCCGTGTCCCGGCCGCCAGCGTGTCCCCGCCCCAGAGGAGGTGGGTACAGGAGGGGCTGGGATGCTGGTTGGGGTGAGCACTGCAGCTCAGAGAGCCTCGAGGCCCCAACAAGCCCTGGGCAGCAGCGGAGCCCACGCTGAGCCCACTGTTCCCATGCACGCGAGGGCGATGGGTTTCTCTACTGCCTTGTAAATGGGCATGGGAAACCCTGATCCCCCCCCCGTGCTCGGGGAAAACTTAGGGTTTGGTCCCAGGAGGAGAAAGCTCTTGCTGCTGTTTCAGTCTTGTCTCCTGTCTCAGCGGGTGTCTACACCTTATAGCAGCCTCACGGCAGCACCTCACCCGGGGTTTGGTTTTACAGGTGGAGATGCCGGTCGAGCCTCTACCAGGGTTGCCTTGCTGGCAGCTGCACAGAGGTAACAGGGGTTTTTGCTCTTTCTAAGGGTCCCAAAACGGCCAGAGCTCCTTGCTGCTTTGACAAAGCTGGTGGTTTAATGGTCTCTGCTGGGCTTGCGATAGAAATGTCCATGGTGAAGAGCACAAGAGGCAGGTTTAAACCTGGCCGGGGAGCTCCAGCAGCCCTGGAGGGAGGCACCTTCGGGTGCTAGGGGAGAGCTGGTGCAGGGAAATACGACGGGGCAGCAACCAGGGGAAGGAAGAGAAGGGGAAGGGAGGGAGCAGAGCGTGGGGTCACCTGAGCTTTCCCGTGACTTGCAACGACTCTGCAGAGAAGCCCAGGTCTCCCAGAAGATGAAGCCAATGACATTCAAGGAATGCAAGAAGGAAGAGAAGGCAGACAGGGAGTTTCAGAAGAAATTCAAGGTGAGCAGCAACGAGCGATTGCTTATCCCTCTAAGTTCCCCCCCACCTCCCAGGAAGGGCGCAATGCAATGGCACAGAGGAGCTGTGCTCCGCAGAGACCAGCCGATACCCAGCTCACACCTGCCCTGTTCCCCACCGAAACACCCTCAGACCAGCCCAGTCCCGCAGACCATTTGGCTAGAGAGGGATCTGCTTTTTCCAAGAAGGGCGAGCGGTCGGAGCTGCCCACCTCAGGCTCCCCCGGAGCGGCTGCCGAGCTGCAGTGCTGCTGTTTGTGTTTCAGTTCGAAGGAAGCATCAACGTCCTGACTCAGATGATGGTTGACCCCGCAGCAACGGAGAAGAGGGGTGGAGGGAAGAACCTGCCGCTGAGACGAGGAGAAATTCTTGATGTCATTCAGTTTACAAATCAGGAGCAAATCCTCTGCCGAAACAGCCAGAGGAGGTGTAAGTCTGTGGGGGCTGAGGCTTTGCCCGCAGCGGGGATCACGGCACACAAAGTTTTGGGAATGAAAACTGCACACACACCCTGGTAGACAGCTGGAGACATCTCCTTCCTGTTAGACAGACCTGACGTGTACCCTGGGTCTCAAATGTTCCCACTTCTCTTTGCACAAACATCCTGCTCTTCCTCCTGCTCGGCACCAGCATTTCTGCTGTTAGCTGGGCTGGTCGTCTCCCTCTGCTGAAAGCCTTTGCAGCTCCCAGAGCCTCTTGGCCACCAGCCCGGCACATCAGGCTTTGCCATAGGCACAGACTCCACAAGCCGTGTTGGCACCGAAGGATGCTCGGGTGAAACGGGCTGCAGATCCCGCAGGCAGAGAGACAGGGATCAGGCTCTTCCCAGGCGGCTGCCACCCAGCCTGGCAGGCTCACTCCCTGCACTGCCCCAAGCAGGTTCCTCCCAAGGCTCCAGCTCGGCTTCCCAGAGCCGGGCTCCTCCTTGCCACCCGCTCTCCATGGGGATGTGAGACGTTGCTAAACCCTGCGTGCCCTGGGCAGGGCCAGATGCTGGGGTGAGACCCTCCCCGCGCCCCGGCACAACCTGACGTGCTTTTCCTCGCTCTGTTGCAGATGGCTACGTGCCCCGGGCCGTGATGCTACACCTGTGAGTACCTCTTCCCCAGCCCCTTCCTCCCCACTCCACAAGCCGTAGCGATTGCCTAGCGAGTGCCTGGCACCGAACCAGCCCTGGCCATTAAGCACCAACTTAAAACCACCCAACCCAGGCAGCGATCATAAGAGGCAATGGCCGCAAGTGGCGTCAGGGGAGGTTTAGATTGGATATTAGGAAAAATTTCTTTACTGAAAGAGTGGTCAAGCATTGGAACAGGCTGCCCAGAGAGGTGGTGGAGTCCCCATCCCTGGAGGTGTTCAAAAAACGTGTAGACGTGGCACTTGGGGACATGGTGGTGTTGGGTTGATGGTTGGACTGGATGATCTCAGAGGTCTTTTCCAGCCTTAATGATTCTGTTATGAATCACAGAATTCTGTGATTCATAACACCGGCTAGTTACCCTGGGGTTGAATCTCCCATTTCTGGTGTCAGGAGAGGTTCTGGCACTGGGAGCAATTTCCTGGGGCACTGGGAGCCCTCCCCAAGCTGTGGTCCCTCACGTGGGACCTGCCCAGACACTGTTCAGATGCTCCCGGTGGCCCGGCACCATCTGTGCACAACGCGAGAGGGGTCAGAGCCGAGCTCACCCCACGCCGGGGGATCCCATCTCTGCGGGGAGAGCAGGAGGCTGGGAGGAGGCGAACAGGGCTGCTTGGAGGACACCAGAGCCCGCTGCCGTGTTAGGAGAGACAGGACAGACGTGGCAGCAGGAGCTGGCCCTTGCCTCAGCGTCGAGAGGCGGTGGGGACATGGGAGACCAGACCGCTCACAGCACCCCATCTTTTTCCTCGCAGGGACACTGACATCTATGATGACGTTGAGATTTGCGGTAGGTGCAGAGGGAATCGCTGCCATAGTCCCTTCACCAAGCGCCGGGTGCTGCTCCCTGGCATGCAGCGATCCCCACGCCAGCACCAGGGCCTCCCCACCTGCCCCCTTGCTCTTTCCCCACCTTCCCTCTCTCCCCTCCCTCTCTGTGATTCCTCTGGGACATCCCTTCCTTTCTCTCAGTTTCCCACAGGTCCATTCCCAATTATTTGGACTTCCCCACGCCCTTCTCAGCTCGCTCCCTCCACTTGCTGCCCGCCCCAGGGACCCTTCAATGTCCTTTGAGATCCCCCAGACAACTCGGGATGCCCTTTCCCAAGCAGTTGCTCACTCCCGGCGTGCAAACTCCATCCCCTGCCTCGCAGACAGCTCTGAAGATGGAGCTGAATAGAGACAACTGTATTTTAGCTGTGCCAACGAGCAAACATTTTATCTAATTCTGCCTGGCAGGTTGAGCGATACATGCTAAAGCCAAAGGCACGAGACGGCGCCAACAGAGACCTCCCTGAGGGCCGAAACACGACAAGCACTATATGCCACACTCCTGCTTTGGGAGGAGCTCCGCTTCCTCCGGGATAGCCTGCAAAAGCCACCGTGTCCTGCCGAAACCGCGGCAAGGCTGTTCAGCACGCTGCGGGGTGCACGAATCCTGTCCCGCAGGGGCAGGGTGTTCAAAGAGATCCTCAAGTCAAGCCTTCTCTTTGGCTTTGTTTTGTCTGTGAAATATGGCAATGGTTTTGTGGTCTTAATTGGGGGGGGGTTAAAATCTGGGCCAGAGAGGTTTTAATTTGCAGAGGTTTTAATATTTCCCCATTCCCAGAGCATCCTCAGCCTGGTAACAGCTAAAGCCACCCACCCCATCCTTCAGCTGCCTTTGCACTGCTCTCCTGCCCCGGTGAGACTCCCGGCCTGAGCCAGAGTCAAACTGGACGTAGAAATACTCTAAAATCTCGTGGGCAGCAATGATTATTGAGCGGGCATCCCAGCGGCATCCCGTGCCCCTGGGGCAGCTTCCCTGCAGAGCTGGCTGGGGGGTGGATCTGTCGGGGTGGATATTCCCGTGGGTACGTTCAGCAGCATCCGTCGCTGCCTTGGGCCGACGCTCTGCGCAGGTCGCCACGGGGAATTCTTCGATTAACTGGGAAACAGCTTTCCTTTGCAAGCTTTGCCCTCACGAAGCCCTTACAGGTGTGGGGTAGGAAGGGGTGCGCTCACAGCCGGTGGGAGCACAAATCCCGTGGCAGCCTCCGGTGGCAGGATCCGTATCCTTTTGGATCCGGAACTGTGATGGGAAGGGAGTTCTGGGGCTGAATCCCTGCTCTCAGCCTGCGGCCCTGATCCCAGGGGGTGGAGGGTTAACCTGGGAGGGTTCGGCACCAGCACCGGCTGGATGCCAAGCCCAGATTAACCAGTTGAAGACGTCACTTTCCATTACGGGAAAGGCTCCCAGATAGCCCCAAAGCTTTTGCTCCTGGGGATTAGCCACTGGCACGCTCGGCTCCTGGCAAAGGGCAGGGGTCCGTCAGCACGGTGGTGCCCGGAGCGATGAACGGGGCCAGGAGCGGCTCCGAGGGGCGATTGCTGGGCGGCTGAGGATGACCATGTGGGAGCGGGTCAGGAGAGCTTTGCTGAACTCGCTGTCCGCGACCTTCCTGCGCGTCTGGAAGTGGGTAGGGGCTTTCTGGCATAAAAATGGCCTCTTGACCCTGTCGATGCTGTCGGTTGCCACCGGGTGCCTCCTGGGGTTCCTGCTGCGAGCGCTGGAGCTGACGGAGCTGGTAAGCCTGGCCGGGACGGGGATGGGAGCGAGGGGGATGAAGCGGGGCAGTCGGGGCGACCAGTGCCGGCAAGACATCACCACCGAGGGCCCCAGATGGGCACAGCCCCAAAAGCAAAGGCTCCTGCCCAAGAAAACCACCTCTGAGGGCAGATTTCTCCCTGTGGCTTTGCTTTTTGACCAAAAAGCTGCCAACAAATGCCAAAGCTGCAGGAAAAATCCTGCCTCCCGCCACTGGGAGTGAGGGGCTCCAGGATGGAGCCCGTGGGGCTGCAGGAGCCTCCAGGTAGGATGGGGATGGGAAAGGGGGGAATGGACGCTGAGCTGCTGGGCGCTCAGTAACAGCCCCCCCCAAACCCAACGAGCAGCGCTGAGGTCCGAAGGATGAGCTCCTCCCGTTACCCTCCCCAGCTGCGCAGATGCTCAACCAAAGCACGTTTCCGCTCTCTGGAGAAGGCCCAGCAAATAAATATGGGGGTGGTGGAGAGCCTGGGGGGCTTCCAGGGGGTCACCGTCCTCCGAGGACCCTCGGAGACAAATGCATTGGAGAAAACGCACCTAAAAGGTGCGTCCGCCCAGCGCTTTCTAGGAGCACTGCGCCGTTAAATGTCACCACGCTAACACCCACGTGGCTTCAACGACCTTGGTCTTGTCCGTGGCTCAGCCCTGATGTTTGGCCGGGCTGGCTGAGCCGGGGCGGGGGATGCTGCTGCTGGAACAGCCCCGTGCGGCCCGCAAGGATTTAGCGAAGCCTTGTCACTTCAATTACGCCCTTCGGCATCACCACCCACAGCAGGGATGTTCTTGTTACTTAACCGAAGCCGGGTGTAATCTCCCCACGCCCCGGTGCATGTGCCCGCGGGAGACCGGCAGCCTCCCACACCCGGCTTGAGGCCGGCAGAGCCCGGGGGCTGCTGCCCCTTGTCCTGCCGTGCACCGAGTTCATCCATCCTCTGCCACAGCCCCGCACGTGGTCCCCAGCAGCCACCTCTCCCCGTTAGAGACTTTTGTCCCGAAATTCACACTGCAGACGAGGGGCCGGAGAAGCAGCCGGTCCCCGCTTTCCTCCCCGCGATGGGAAAGTGTCACGAAGCTGAGAAACCCACTGACAAAAGAGATGCTGTTCGAATCTGTTACGACTCCTTGCACCCAGCTGGACCCATCGTGGCTCCGCTCCGCGGGGAAACCAGCCAAGTTTGGGCCACGCGGGTGGGTTAGTGCAGGGCCAGCAGTGTGGAGCATTTATTTTGCCTTGGCATCCCTCAAAATCTGGTGGTGTTGGTTACTTTGGAGTCATCAAAAGTATCTGCTTGGCTTGGGGCCATCTCAGATCCGTCCCTGACACCTCTACAGCGGCACAGTGGAAGAGTGGGGGCAGGGAACGTGGGTGGATGGGTTGATGGAGTGAGGGATGGATGGATGGAGGTGTGGAAGGAACTCAGCCGCCAGAACGATGGTGGATGGAGGGATGGATGGAGGGATGGTGGATGGATGGATGGTGGGTAGAGGTAGGGATG
>VYZW01024969.1:5157-40711 GCA_013401315.1 Balaeniceps rex
TAGCATGTTTGTAAGAATGAAAAACCTCTGGCATTTTCATTCTTTTCCTTGCAGAGAGGAAGTGTTCTAAACCACTTGAAACATTGTTTTTAGAAAGTCCTTCACGGCTGGTGAGCATTATACCAAATTAAAATTTTTTTTGATTGTACCGTAATTGCTTACCATTGCAGTTATTTATCTGGGAAAACAAAATGCTTTATACTTACAGTTCCATAAAGGAAAATCAATTATATTTATTTTATAGTGAGAAATGCCTTCATGGTAGATGTCCCATTCCTCCCATTCCTTCGCATCAGTATCCTCAACTCATACTTATGTGGTCTTCTACGATCTCGTGTTAACAGCCATCCACAACTAATGCTTTGTCTATTGTTTTCTGTAGACTTCAGAACAAGTCTTGTGACACACATAAAGAATGGTTTCATGTATGTCAGACTTTTACAGTCCAGATGTAATTTTTGGGCATATGATCACACTGCAGAACCACATCAAATAAGCCTGCCTTTCATACCCTCTTATCTATGCACAATGTTGGGCATTCATACATTTTGCAAAATGATATTTTAAAAATCTGTTAGTCTGTCAACACTGGTGGGAATGAGGATTACAATTAAAGTCTCTAAGATGCACTGTTGACTATGGATACGCAAATAATTGAGGTTTTGGTTCTCTCACCATCCTTACATTATCAGCATGCAGTGTTTATATTTTGGCTCTGACATGTATTTTTGAGATTAATTTTGGTTCTCAGTGAGAATTATTACAAGTGTTATGTGTGATGGGTTGTATTTAGCATTTTCATCTTACTCTCCTTAAAAACAAAGCTCACTCTAATAGCTGCATTTTTATTATCCTTGTATAAGTACAAACCAGCCTGGGCAGTTCTCAAATCATTCTGTTGTTTGGGAAATCTGTAGCAAGATTCTGTCCACCTGAGAGATGCTGTCAATGTTCTTGCATGTCACTGCTTGAACAATGATCATTACTATTATTATCTGTGAGACCTGCATTCTCCTTTCCCTTCCCCTCCTGAGAACACAGAAGGAGCTGTGTCTCCTTCACAGAATAAACGTCAGGAAAAGTACATTATAGTAAAACTGCTAGGCTTAGATTTGCAGCTGTTGGGTCTTCCACATTCATAAGGTAACACATATATGTCAAGACTCCTGTATCAATTTGGGAACCCAACTGTACTGGCCCATAAGGAACTTTTTGCCACACAGAGGAAGTTAAAGTTGCAGGGAGATATAGTTATATTCTGAGTAAAAGGATCTTGATCCCTGAATCATTTGGAGATGCTGGTATTTCTCCAAGTGATGTCGAGCCTTGCACATCTTCAAAATCTAAAGTGACTAGCAGCATGGAGATCTAAAAGTTATACTTGTGAAAGCAACATGAAATATAAATAATTCCATTGTCAATCAATGGCAATATTTGCTGTAAGACAGGTGTCTAAATTTAGGAGTTTAACACTAACATATAAATAAACCATTTGGTCCTGGGAGTTTTTCTGATCAAGATGGTAATCATCAGCTAAATGATCTGCCGGTTCTTTAATTTGATCTTGCCAACACAGCTACATTATGGGGAATGTCCAAAGGAGTGTATCCCAGAGCAGCCTGTATTTCACCCATCTATAAGAACTAATTTAACCTAGCAAGCCTTCCTTACTGGTACACCTGGAATGTTGGGGAAAAAAAAAAAGATGCAGTGAATACAGCTCCAGGTCAGAATGTCTGCTGTGAGACGTCACCAAGGTCAGTAGGGAATTGTTCTTGTGATCTAGAAAATAATAATGAAAGTCTGGCAGTGCACCCAGCACAGATGGACAGAAGGTCACAGTGACTGAAGCATGGATTCTGGTGTGGCATAACTGATTCCCAAGGAGCCCATGGAACCTTATTCATTAGCCAGTGCAAAGTGAGTGTTTAACACTGGCAGAGTTCAGGATTGGTTTCTGAATCGCAATAGAGCCATTATGTGTATGTTACATTTCATTTCTTAGGTTAAGAAAAGTTTTATAAATAAAAATTACTAGTAATAGGACACATTGTGCTCAAGAGACAGGAAAAAAGAAAGACACCAGTTAAGATTTTTTATTAGACTACAATATTATGACTATGACTGGGAACTTTCAGGCAACAACAGCTGTTAATATGAAAGGTAGCTACCGTCTTCTCCTCCAGCCCTTCAGTACAATCCTGATATTTTTGCTGAGACTTCGTTGCCTGAAAGCCAGAAGTTGATGAAAGGTAAAATCTTTCCTTTCTGCACAGGACCTTAGGAGCCCAGCTTCATTCTGCAGCTTCTTCAAAAGATGCCTTCCACAAAGTCTACTTTGAATTCCATTTTATCTGGGAACTGATCCATTATTTGCATGTCACCTGTTAAGTTGAAAAAAAAAAAAATTTACAACTGACCTTTTTGGCCCCTTGGACAGCTTGTAAGCAGTTTAAGGCAGTGTCTTTACTTGGCAGGAGGAGAAGAATAAAGTCTATTTCTGCAGCTCAACTGATGTGCAATGGTTTGGTATGCTATGGGACCTCCATATTATCAGTGATGTGCCCATTTCTTCAGAGTGCAGAGTCATAGGGACAGACCCTGCAGAAGAAATCTCAGTGGGTATGTGCTGGCTGATTATAGCAGTGAACCAGCATTTTATTCCCTGTGTAACTGCCTCATCCATTACACATACTTTTGGTAGGCTGCTTTGCTCAGTTTTATTAGCTTTTTAAACGAACTTGGTCTTTTTGAGATTTCCTGCTGTGAACCGCTGGAAATCACCCACAGTATACACTGCCAAAATCTCAATTTAATAGCTTGAACAGTGTGACTATTTCTTAGATCTCATAACTGTCCATTCCAGATCTTTAAATAAAACTTTAATTCCCCAATAGTGAACAGCAGCTGGAAAATGATCAGTAAAACTGTTGGCAAAGCACTGCTTTGAACTGAATGAGCCTGGTGCCAGTTCCTTGTTTCATGTACCAAACACAATGAAGGCCAGCACGCTGTATATTTCTGTCATCTGAACACGTCCAGCTGTAGCTGGAGACACAAATCCAAAACGGTTACAGCTATTTCTCAACTAATTAACTATCTGGCTTATGATTTACTGTCTGCCGCTCGATGATTTACTGTCTACAGTTCTGTATGAACTCACATCTGAAGAGTAGTTAGATATAGTGTGCACGTATACATGAATAAAATGCATGTTCTGTATGTATTGTATGGCTGTTAGCAGACGTTGATAGAGAGTAATTCAGTTCTCATTACCGAAGAGATTAAAAAAGAATTGATTGTTTTAAAGCACCACACTGTTTTCTTAGGTATCTTAAGATTTAAATCGTTCCCTCAGGGCTTTTGATGCTATAAAAAAAAATCTCCAGTAACCTTAAGACTGAAGATCTTTTTAGCGGGGAAAAGGAGAAGAATCAAAGCAAAGGGAAGCCTAACCCAGAGAGTGGACTCTATAGCCTGGAATTAAGTGCTTGAATTCCTTACTATGCATTAGGAAGATGAAAGGATAGAGAAAAACATGGGAGGAGAACAAGGTGACTCAGGAAGGTGATCCAAACCCCTCACATACTAAGTGGAAACAGAGTTGTCATCTAGAGCTAGCCAGTGGGGAATGCCAAACAGAGGTCTACGCCTACCTGTCTCAAGGGCATATGCACCAGAGCCCAGGCTCATGTTATTTTGTGGAAAAAAGAACTGTTAAAAAGAATTTTAATACTATTCATTGTCAGCTGAGATGATACAACTGGGAAGGCCTTTTGTGTAGAAGAGGTTCATTGTGTGATACACCTGTCAAGAAGAGAAGGGTAGTTGTTATCACTAGGAAACTGTGAAAATAGAACAAAAAATGCTATTGTTGGAAAGATGGGTTGAAGAAGTAAACAAGCATTTGGGGATCTCAGTGAAAGAAGTAAATGACCTTATGGGTAGCGATAGACAGCTATTATTTATAGTTCCAGAAAAAGAATGAAATAAAGCTGAGTGGGGAGCGGATAGAATCCAGTGGGTAACTTCAATATTTACCTTAACAGTATTTATTGGTCCACTGTATAAAACCAAAAGTTTTTTTAAACTTCTTTCAAGAGTTTACCTGTCTTGTAATGTATTGCCTGCTCTTCTGCTGAATGATATATAAATAGCTAATAATTTTTACTTTAATTTTAAATCACTATTCATAGCTCTTTGGGACCAACATTTTCCAGGCTTTTTCTATTTTTGTGTTGAGTGGAGGAGGAGAGAGAATATGAAAAAAATCCCTCAGCTATTCTTGAGTTATGGAAAAAAAAATATGTACTTTTCCAAAGGAGGGAAAAAAAGCTCATTTTAACTTCTTGAAAGCTATAGAAAAAACTACTGAAGTTTGAAACTTGAAACAAAGTAGGCTTCTGAATCATAGAGATTCAAAGCTTTATTTGGAATCAAAGCACTCCAGTAAAGCTACATATGAGTGAGCACAATTTCTGAGCATGATCAGTCACAATTCCTTAGATTTTAGCAAATCATATTACTACTGGTCCCTATTTGTGAAACCAGAGCACATTCATTCTTCCCGTTTGACCTGACCAGAGGACTCAAGCAAAAAGAATTGCTGCTGAAATAATTTGCAGGCGGGAGATTTTTAGTTGCTTCTGTAAAATACACGCAGTAAATTCCTCCAAGTCCCAATGAATTATGAACATTTGCTGGTGGAAAAAACAGAAACCTTAACATGTATATATATAAAGTTCCCCTGGGTTCTTCCAGTAGAAGTTAGACACAAAGATTTACTCACAGTTAGTGACACTGGAGCCAAAACAACCCAGGCTGGATAAAGGAGGATATGGTAGATCTCAAACAGCAACTGTTTCATTGAACCCCATTATATTTCAGGAATCTTACAAGTTTTTCGTGCTGGTTCCAGTTGCTACAGTTAAAGGTTACTCAATGAAAAAGAAAATGCTAAGATTGCCCCTTCTCAGCTATTCCAGTTCTCTTTTCTTCTTATCTATAAAGCTTTCTAACCCAAAGTCACTTCAGACTGCAACTGAAAGTTGGGTTCTTCTGGCATTGTTAGTTATTTGTAGCTGTGATTAATAAAGATTTCCTCCTGCCCAGTCCTTGAATTTCAGACCAGTCAACTGATTTAGTCTAGCTGCAGAGTGCATGAAGGGGTGAGAAGAGGAATTCAGCAACAGCAGTGGGAAGGGGCTCCGGGTACCCGAGTGGGTATGGGCTGCATGTGGTGCCTGGAGTTGGCAGAGCAGTGGGATTGGCTAGGGAGGGAGCCTGGAGTGGTGGCAGGTGAACGATGCCTGGCTGAGAGGTGATCATGGGATTAGCCATTTTGGCAAATGCAATAACCAAACTGAAAACAAAGTTCAGGAGAGATGGTGCTGGGTGTTGTGTGGACTCAAGAGTCATCTGTACCAAGCAGCTAATGAAGGATCAAATCAATATGAAGCATAGGAAAAAAATGATTTACACATCAGAGTGGAAAGAAAAATCTGTGTGATTTGCCTTGAGTTTAGAGGGTTTGTAGAGAACAACAAGAGGTGAATTATTGCTAATGTGCTTCAGGTGTGACCATCTTTTTGGCTTAAGGGCCTGTAGCTAGCAGTAAGGGTGAGAGAGAAGAAAAGGAGCTGAAAGAATAAGCAGAAAACTTTCTTCTTTCCACACAGAGCCCAGCTGGAGGGAGCCATGTTTTAGGCCTTTTCTTTGGACTTTGGCTAAGGAAAGGCTGTTGTATTTGTGTCCCATCATTGAAAGGACAAATTTTCTTCACTCCCTTGTTTTTACTTTATTGTCTTGAAACAACGGGAGATGAGTGCTTAAATATCACTGTTAGGAGTAGACAAGAGAAGCTATTAAAATTATCAATTGTTGCCAGGGTGTTTCAAAACACTTGGGAGATTTTATGTTTTGAGGGATTCCTTTTAATTATTTGTAATCAAATGTTTATTATGATTGTTAAACTCTTTTACATGACTAGCTAGTGGCAACAATTGCTTTTGCTATTTACCAAAAATTTCTTATATTGTGATACAGAGTGGTGCTTCTCTTCTGGCATTAAATATGACTCTAATATATTTGGTTAAAAAATTTGTGTTAGTATTTGTAGTTTTTATTATAGATAACTAAGTTATATGTCCTATATATGTTTGAGATGCCTTCTTTATTATTTAGATTAATTAAATATTTCAGTAATAGTCACAGGTTAAAAATAGAGTCTCTTACTATTTAGTTTGAATTCCCTGATGTTTATGGGATGCATCTCCTTAGTGTTATGCAGCTGTTTTGATTTGTGAACTATAATTACTTGCAACTGTTCAACACATACAACTAAGCAAAATCTGTGTTTGTCTATGATATAATAAATGAACAAAAAATAAATACACCAAGTGCCTAAAATTTTGGATACAACTATATATTTAAAATCTAGTATCAGAGAAGAATGACAAAGAGCTCATGGACCTATATTTAGCAGTGGTTGTTAAATTACATAATTGTATATAGAGGAAACAGTACCTCTTTCCATTTTAAAAGTTAGTGAATATAAAATATATTAAAAATTTATTGGTTCCCTTGAAGCTTCAGAATTAGCTTTATGAAGATGGTGCTACTACGAAATCAACAGATGATGCAATTTAAAAAGAGAAAAAAAATACTATTGCCAATCTTGTTAACGCTGTGATATAACGAATGCGTGTTGGAGCTCCCCGAAATTACACTCTACAGTTATAAACACATAAGAGTTCAGTGGCCTACTACAAGTAAGATTAAAACATTTTTAGTTCATGGAAGCATTTATTTGTTTCTCTATTACATGGTTCTCTTAGTCCTAGCTTTTGTTTTGATGTGTTACTGCTATTTTGTTGCTACATGAAATTCTTAACTTCAGTTCTCTTTAATTTTAACTTTGAAATAAATATTACTTTTTTAATCTGTGCCATTACATTTATTATTAACCTTCCAAAACAAATTGGTAGCACTTGTCCTTCCAGGTGATGGTAATTTTGGTGGTTTTTTCCCTTTCTTCCAGGGGTGTTAGAAAAAACATGTTTTTATTCAAATGGAAGTGAGGTCCTCACAGCTAACGGTAACATTGAAACATTTGATGTTCTTTTACCAAACATGGTTGAAAACAGTTCCAAGACTGATCTCACAATGGATCTCAGTGCACGGCCCTCTTCCTGGACCACAACGCCTTTATCCCACATTGACCAAATGAACAAGAACTCAAATATATTTAGAGAGACTTTCCGGGAAAATTCATTTGCTTTCACAACTCAAGCCACAGTGCTCAATCCTCACCCTACATACGATGCCACTTTGACAGAGGGCTCTGAAGACAGGACCCAGCTGTTTGCCACTGCAAAGGAGGCAACTTTGTGGTCTAGAGATGCATCCTTTAACAACACAGAGAGGATGACCACTCTGCCAGTATTAAGTCCTACCCGTCCATCTGTGTCACAAAAAATGGATCAGAAAAAAAGTAAGTTTACATTTTATTTGGCTCCATAATTCTGACTCAAAAAGTACAGAACGTACTGTTGGCATGCTTCCCAGTGTGTTCCCATGAGTTCTGAGGAATGTGTCCCTTTTGATAATTTATTTCGTTGTGCACATTCCATGTTGCAAGCAACTCCTTTCTTATCAGAACATTTGATTGACCCCGTTGAGGAAGATGCAGTAAATTCTTTCAGGTATGAATACTTACAATACATTGTTCAACTGGTGATAATCATTCATGCTTACCAAGGCTGAAAAGGAGTTATTGCAGACTGTATTCAGTTTGTAGATTGAATTTTCTATGTTTCTCTAGAATTATGTATGTGGCAAGTACCTTCCTGAACTTACAGAACCTTCCTAAACTTCCTGTAAATTACAGTTACAACTTTTTCTATGTTAATGGATAAATTCTTCTCTAATTTGAAGCAGTTTCTTTATGTAGCAATAAAGTTCCAGTGATGTTTCTGAGGACTATAATCAAAATGTCTAGAGGGAATAATAACAATTAACTGTGATCAGGTTTTTTGTTTGTTTGTTTGTTGACTATGTAAGTAGGTGCATTTCATTAGTGCCATGGTAATTTTATTGATTCATCATGTCAGCGGTAGTGAAAAGTTCCCTGATATTGTTTTGCTAACAACTGAAACACTAGGGTACCATATTAAAATGAATTTGTTTTTCTTGAACTGCATATCATTCTTTTGCTCTTGATTGCACCAGAGCACAAAGCAAAACTTATTCCAGGTCATAGAGAGATCTGAAATAGATGAAAGGAGATAGTCAGTGACCTAAAAGTGGCACACTCTATTAAAAGTATTTTTGACATTTCTGTAAAATGAAAATGAAGAGGTGGTATCTGACAGTGGTGATCACTTCTGAAAGGCAGGTCTGTGTGTCATTCCTCTATTGGATTCTGTGCTCAGTTAAATTTTAAGACCTGATATTAGTTATCTGAGTTTTTTTGCTCTTCTGGTTTTTTTTAAGCATTCTCCCTTTGGGAGTTTGTGTCTCATCCCCCCACAATCATCAAACAGGCAGATAAAAGTTGGGAAACAACTCTGTTATGTCTTTTTCTTGTTCTTTCTGAAGTGAGGTAAAAGTAGGGAAAACCTCTAAATAAGACTTTCTTTTTTTAAAACTTGGTACACACAAGAGATTCCTTTTGAGGGCATTTCAGTGATAGCTTATTTTCTCACTCAAAAATTAGCTTTCAAAAAGAATAACTTGCTGTGAATCAATGATTTGCCAATATTTTCTTCTGTCCCGTAGACTGTAGTGACTGCCCAGGTCATTTGAATGGTGCAGGCTTTCTGTAGGTTCTGTTTTTGTTAAACAGACTTATCTCTTATTTTCTCCCCTT
This sequence comes from Balaeniceps rex, assembly GCA_013401315.1. Taxonomy (NCBI): domain Eukaryota; kingdom Metazoa; phylum Chordata; class Aves; order Pelecaniformes; family Balaenicipitidae; genus Balaeniceps; species Balaeniceps rex. The sequence continues at coordinate 14,027 of VYZW01024969.1, forward strand.
GCACTCCAAACTCAGAACAAATGTATAGAAATGCATACTTGTATCCTATTAGTGATTAATTTGTTTACCTCTTTTCGTAACTTGATTAATTATCAACGTGTCAAAGAACAGCGTAGAAGCATAGTGTGCTACACTACATGTACTTCCAACCCATAGGATTTTCAATAATTACTGTAGCAAAGGACACCTCAAAGTTAGTGGCCTGGTGATTAATGTTGAGCAAAACTGTAGGGCAATATACTGCCTGTTTTTCTTAACTAGGTCTTCTTCGATTTGTTGTGGGGTCTAACTGTTCCTATTCTAGAAGATGGTGTCTTTGCATTGCAGTCTTAGTAACTGGGTAGATACAGTATGGATATATTGTGTAAGATTCTGTGTTTGTATTCATCTGCCTAATCATCATATTTGAGATACCTGGCATTCCAGGAAATATAGATGAAACAGCATAAAACTATTTTCCCTTTTCTTATCATGTTGGAATGAACTCTTTCGAGATGGATATAATATGCATACGTGTCTGTATGGGAGGTGATATCTTTCCCTCCTAGGATGTTGATGTAGGGACAGTGCTACAGTGGCTCAGGACAACCATAGGTCTGGATTTCTAAACTTTCAAATATTTGTGGCTTGGTATTATATAGAAAGGCACTTGTAGCCTTTGAAGAAATTTGTAAGTATGTGCTCTATTCTGGTAAGTGCAGTTCGTGCCAACAGCGGTATGACTGTGTGTGTATTCAGTAGGCATGACTACTTGGGATTCTACTGTGAAGTAGTTTCTTCCGTGTAAAGAGAAAAGGACAAAAGATTTTCAAATACAAATTTGAAATACCACAGGTTTCTTTAAAAAACAAAACCAAAAAAACTCCCCATCCCAAACTGAGATACTTCAAGTTAGGTTTTTCTCCCCCTATCAGAAACATCAGCAGCTAGTATGTTACTAATCAATAACATCTCAGTCTTTGATTCCACTTTCAAGTGTTTTGCTTATCTGTATTCATCTCGATGTTGCCTTAATTCTGTGTGTAGATACATAAAAAATTTATATATATTTTGGGGATCCAGAATCATAGAATCATTTGGCTGGAAAAGACCTTTAAGATCATTGAGTCCAACCGTACCTGTCCACTACTAAACCATGTCCCTAAGCACCTCGTCTACCCGTCTTTTAAATACCTACAGGGATGGGGACTCAACCACTTCCCTGGGCAGCCTGTTCCAGTGCCTGACAACCTTTTCCGTGAAGAAGTTTTTCCTAATATCTAATCTAAACCTCCCCTGGTGCAACTTGAGGCCATTTCCTCTTGTCCTATCACTTTCTATTTGGGAGAAGAGACCGACACCCACCTCACTACAACCTCCTCTCAGGTAGTTGTAGAGAGCGATATGGTCTCCCCTCAGCCTTCTCATGCTAAACAACCCCAGTTCCCTCAGCCACTCCTCATAAGACTTGTGCTCTAGACCCTTCACCAGCTTCGTTGCCCTTCTCTGGACACGCTCCAACACCTCAATGTCCTTCTATACTGAGGGGCCCAAAACTGAACACAGTATTTGAGGTGCAGCCTCACCAGTGCCGAGTACAGGGGAAGGATGACTTCCCTGGTCCTGCTGGTCACACTATTTCTGATACAAGCCAGGGTGCTATTGGCCTTCTTGGCCACCTGGGCACACTGCTGGCTCATATTCACTTGGCTGTTGACCAACACCCCCAGATCCCTCTCTGCCAAGCAGCTTTCCAGCCACTCTTCCCCAAGCCTGTAGTGTTGCATGGGGTTGTTGTGGCCCAAGTGCAGGACACAGCACTTGGCCTTGTAATGAAGAATTTGGTCTCAGAATAACTATGTGTTCCCATGGCTGTCCAAGGCATGGAGGACTAGGAAGCAGGGGATTTTTATGAGTACACAGGGCTCCTCACTACCTTGCTTATCCTGGCCTTTGCAAATTAACTCCTTACACTCATCCTTGGTCTCTTTGATGCCTCCTTTCCCACTAAGCTTTGCTTCTTGGAGAGAACTCTAAGGTAACAGAGAGCATGGTCTGATGTCCACAGGAAGTTCTTATGTATCCTGATGTGGAGGGAGATGGGAATAACTGGGAGATGAGATATAAATAAGTTTTGGAATAGTGAAACTGGAATAGCCTTTTGGAGTAAAAAGGATTTTTTGGGACAAGTAAAACTTAATGGCTACATGGGAATGGTGGTAGTAGATAAAATTAAGTCTCTCTTGCTTAGCGTCTGGATCCAACTGCGACCATTAGCACATGCCTAAGAATAAACTAGGGCTAGCATACAGAAAGACTTCAACATTATATGGTAGCAGATTCCAGTGATCTGTAGTGAGTCCTGATGAGCATTCTCCCATGAATTTATGTAATCACTTTTGAACCCATGTAAAATGGAGGTTTGAGCTTTTTAGGCATATCTCATAAGGAAATTTATCTCCAAATGAAGTCTGAGGCTGATGTTCCATAATCATCAACACACAGTAGCAGATCATCCATCAGTACCAGTTTCATCTGGTTCACATGTGGGGAGGTGAATGCATTTCTGTTGATTTAGTAAGCATGCGTAACTTGGACTTTATGCTGGCTTTATGCAGGGTGTTAAAAGACAAATGATAGGTCATAAAACACAGAGACTGCCAGTGCAAAACCAACCAGACAAAATTTCCTCAACACATTTGAACTGGCATTCATGTGGCTGTAATGTTTTTGGTCTGGTGTATGTTTCCCTAGCACTGGATTTGCTTTACTGGTGAACCATAGCTTCAACAAAAGACATTAGAACACATTAATAAGAGAAATGATAAACATTGTGACGATATGGTATTCACTCAAGACTTTAACACAAGTAAGACATTGCTGAGTTACTAACTGGAGAGGAATGAAATTTGGCACATATGACATCAATTGTTTAAAAAGTCCTTGAAGCAGAAGGAAGTTCTTTGGCAGAAATTCTGGTAAAGAATAGATTAGTGGGCAAATGACAATGCATGATACAATAAGGAAGAGATGAAGATGTTTATTTTCATTTTACAAAGGGAAGCAATGCCTCACAAGTCTACTAGAACATTCTTTGAAGGAGTCAATGAAAATGCTGATTAATGCAACACACTTGGCTTTTCAAAATGAGGCTTTTCAACAAGAGTCTTCACTGAGAAGTCTTAAAGACACTCTTCTCACAGACTAATTGCTCATTAGAAGACAGAAGGAAAAATAAGAATGAATGGTCAGGCTCCACAGTGCAGAAGGTTACTGATGGTGTCTTACAGGGTTTTCTGATCTGGGAAAGCAGTGAATAGTCAAGTAACAACACTTCTGCTAATACAGAATTATCTGTCTAAAATGAATAGCTGGGAATCACATAAAGGTCTCATAGTGGAGAAAGTGACTGATAAAATGTTTAGATGACTTTGTGCCAATAGGTGCAAAAGAATGCTGGAGAGTGGGCAACAACCCTAACTCTATGTAATACCATGCTGGACTCTCAGCTAGCTTTGCCACCAAAAAAATAAAAGACCTGACGGTTTGCTGCAGGCAGCATTCTGGCTCTATGACTGTCAAGAAGGCAAACAGGGTGTCAGGTATCATCATGAAGTCTGCAAAGAACAAAACAGAAAATCTCATTACATCAGTGTATAAGTTCAGGAAGATAATAGTGCAATCGGAAAAGGCAAATAGCAGGCAACCAGACCTGTACACATGGAGACATGGAATGGCTTAGATGTGAGGAGGCACTAAATAGGAAGAAAACACTGTTTTCCTGCTGGAAAACAGCTGGCTGAGGAGTAAGTAGTTGTGGTAGATATCCATACCATTTTGAGCATCCTGGAGAAATAGAACTGAGAACAGTTACTCACTGTTTTTCAGTATATCAGTAGGTGAGGTTTTTTTTGTTGTTGTTGTCAGACAGTAAGTTAAAACAAAAAAAGGAGACATCATGGAACTCATTGCCACAGGATGATGAGAAAACCAGAAAATATGAAAATGCTTGAAGAAGTTCATGAGGGGTTTGGTCTGTTGGGGGCTTTTAAACACAATAGTCCAGTGGCAACCTCTGACTTGTGAAGACTCAAGATTTTAGGTTGCCAGAAGTTGTTATACTCCTAGGTGGTTGTTCCTTATATTTGCCCTAAATTTTAGAATTTTTCTTGAACATATAATGCCGACCCCTACAAGAGGCCCGCTTCTGAGTTAAATGTATCCTGTGTTACCTCTCTGTTGGAAAGCAAGTGAAGGAATACGTTTTTCCTGTTGAGGGATTTGAGTTTGTGTGACTTCATGTTTAAATGTTTTCTGAAGGTGTGGGCCATGGTCTAAGTCATTAGGATGGTTCATTGGAGAGTTTTCTGATAGCAAAAACATCAGGAAGGGAGTCTTAGGTGAACCAATAGGTTCAGTAGTGTATATTCATGGAATTTAGAAGTATATGCAGTAATATTCTGTTCATCTGTCAATCAATGTTTAAGAGAAAAAGAACCATATACTAAATAGTAATTATCTTAAAGAATAAAGGATGTTTTTCCAAGATAAATATTGGTACAATTTTATTGGTACTTTTTTCTCTTTGAAACAAAAGTAGGCTGCAGTTAGGCAGTAAAGTGGAAGACTGACCAGGAGAGATCTCAAGTATATGAGATTGAGCGGGATGTTTTCATTTCAAATGAAGCAGAGCCCCTGTTTTGTAATACTGCTGATTTGGGGAGACAGGAAGAAGGAGAGCGAGCGAGGGTTGACATTCTTCCTAGAAAAACATCCTGTAAACTAATGGAATATACACTGGGACAAGAGGTGTTAGTATCTGATTTTGGTTCTTCCATTCACTGATGTTTATGCATACGTGTATTTAATATCCTTTTTTTCTGTGCCAAGTCTCTCATACTTCTCTCCTAGCAGACAGCCTAGTAACCCCTTTGCCGTTTCACAAAAAAAAAAGTTTCAGTGGAGAACCGTGACGGTGTTCAGATCCTAACACGAAAAGTAACGTGACCAAGCTTGATCTTCTGCCATACCTCCCTGTGCTTGGCATCACTCCCCACCCCAGCAGGCTCCAACGCCCTGAGGAGCTGAGGGAGCCAGACCCGTTCCTCAGCACGGCCCCACGAGCTGCAGCGGGGCTCTGCGGTGCCCCAAACCGTTCCTGCGGCTGCCGGTTGCCGCTGAGCAGCACCACCGCCGGCCTCGCTTCTCCAGCCGCTCCGCCGCCGCCCCGGCTGCTGCGCTCCGGCCACCAGGGGGCGCTGCTGCCGCTGCCGGCGACCCCGGGCCCCGCGGGGGAGCGGGAGCGGGAGCGGGGCCGAGGGCGCTGGCGGGGAGGGAGGGGGCACCCGGCGTGGGGAGCGCAGGCACCGGCCCCGCCTGCGTTGAGAGGACGTGAGGCGGCAGCAGCGGAGAAGGGGAGGGAGGTGGCACCGGCGGCAGGAGAGGTGGTCTGCAGGGGCTTTCACCCGAGGAGCAGCCTGGCTGCGCGGCTCCAGGCTACACCGGGGAGAGCGCTGGGCCTCGAGACCTGTCATTAGGAAAAGAACTGAGCAAAGAGCAAGGTGGATAGAAATAAGGGACATGTTTTTTCCAGCCGTGGGTGATTCTAGATGTACTTGACAGAGTGCTAGGAGAAGGCACGCGTGCCAGGTGACCGTGGATTTTGTTCCCGTTCAGCTCCTCCCTGCACTTGCACAAGTGCTCAGGAGGGTGAGAAAACCCCCGAGCCCTACACGGTTACTTGGAAGAATGAAGTGGAAAAGTGCCTCACAAAAGTGAGTCGCTGTATCAGAGGACTCGTTAAGCATTTCAAAAAGCATAGCATTTATGTTTGCATCTTTTACTCTTTTCCTAATTAACAAATATTCTTCTTATGCAGAGGACCCTTGGGTCTTTTCACATTTTATGCACATCTTTGAAACTGAGCAGTTTAATTTATTTGCAGTCCCTGGCTCAGCCTAGATGTTATCCTAATCCTCTCTATTTTTTAATTTACACATTAAATAAATCTCTGTCTCTGCCCAGCATTTCTTACTTTGTATTTGGTGTTCTGCCACTACTAGAATCTACAGAGAACTAGTCTGGCCTACGTTTCTGTTTGGTAGAAAAGAGCAATATGAGAACCACTGTGGGGATAGCTGGACGGGATATGCCACATGTGGTACAGAAACAAGAAATTCCCTGCCTCTCTCTCCCTGCCTTGTGCTGCTCATACTAAAGGCATTTTTTTCCTACTGAAGCTAAAGTATCCAGTAACTGCATCCCAAGTCAGACCATAGGCTTGCATCTCCCTAATACCCAGTATCTCAAGCAGTGCTCTAATAAATCACTTTGTTTTCTAGCTCAATTTATGTTTAATTACTCATAGAAGTTGGAATAGACCCAATTATATAAGGAGTAATAGCAGCAATAGACCCATGGTAGATCTTTAGCGGTATTCTTGTCCTCAAAAAAAAATTTCAAAATATCATTAAAACATGATTTTCTCCTGAAGGGAAAATGGGTTTGGTTTTTCAGATTGGTATAGAAGAACATAAACAGTGGTCTCCTAAATCCCAGGCCAGGAGTTTAGCCACTCAGCTGTGTTTTTTTCATGCAAATTCAAGTATGAATAGACTAATATGAAAACTATTAATTTTGTTGGTGCTTGAGTTCATGCTTGAGAGTTTTTTCTTCCAGCAGTAGCTTCTGTTTCTTTATCTCACCTATACCTACATTTTCTCTCAAAATTAAAGAAACAAAGTGAAAAAAACTGCCCTAAAATTTTGGCAATGCGGTCCTCATTAAAAAATGCATTATTTTCACTAGTCAAAATAATCACTAGAGCCATTCAGGATTTCTTGTCTAGCAGAAATTTAAAATTAAATTTTCAGTTGACATGGCAAAATTAGTCACTTACAGGAGAAACACATGGTGAATTTTTACTAAATTTGATAGCAAGAACCTCGTTTTCATCAGTTTGCTTATTCCACCGTTGCCGTTTCATATGGGTGCATGGGCATTGCTTGGCAAGGAAACCATTATGTTTCTGACATATAAGATGTATTAGCTGGAATCCAAAACTTAAAAGTCATTATCTCTCTGTGGAATATAGAGAAGAATTTTCATTACAACTTATGTTTATAAGGAAGAGAAAGCTCACTAGCTTTTATCACCTGGTGCATTGCTGCTCTCGGGTAATTGTAAGTTTGCCAAAAACTTCAAATACTTGTGTAAGGATTGTAATGAGGTTGCTAACACTTTCATAGATGTACCTCTAGCTAAGCTTGTGATTTCTATTCCCTTTCATAAATTCATGGCTCCTTATTGCAACTATTTTGTTTGTAGATTATCATCTGTCCAAATGCGGTCTGATGAAACAATGTTCTGTGTAAGATGTCTAACAGACCTCAAGTATCTGTTGGGATTAATACCGTAATGAGTACTATTTATAACTATCACACCCCCCTTGCAATTTCATGTATCTGTACTCTTTGGCCTTTCAGCAGCATGATTTGCTTTCCAAGGAGGGAATCTCCCACTCTAAATAACTACAAAGTCAGCTTTGTTCTAGTCTTTAAATGACATGTGTGTGCTTCTGGAGTTATGGGTATGTGTACCTTTAAAACTTTAAAGAACAGAAGTCTTTTCAGCTTTATGCCTTCTATGCATCCGTTATGTCTTTTTACACTTTGTTGCTTGTAGTTTAAACTACAAGATGTTTCTTGTCAAAATTGAACCGTTGACCAAGAGACTAAGCAAGAAGTCATATGCTTAGCCTGGCATGCAGCTTTCAAGGATGGGAACAATGAAACAAAGCATATCTTAAGATAATCGGATGAGAATTGCAGCCACTGACTTCCTTTTCAGACTCATCAGCTTCACTGAAACTATTTTAAAAATTATTTGTGTGGTTATTTCAACAAAAAGGTGATGTTAATACATATTTTGTTCTGTGTTGTGATTGATCACTTTGTTTCCAAAGATACACCTTGCATCTGGTAGCAGCATGTGGTTTTATGTCTGATTAAAGTTGATCTGCTTTATGCTTTTGCATGGTCTGTTATGGATTATAATAGGTAGAGTGCAGCTAGGTGTGGGTATAGAGTCATCATTAATATAAAATGGTAAGATCTAAACTCTTGTCCAAAAACTGGAAGGTCAAAGTATTGATACAACAGAAAGTGATTTACAGTCACTGTCATCTTTTGCAATCACGTGAAATTCAAGAACAGCATAATGAGTACCATGATCTGAAATCATGGGGATAGGAATTTGAGAAAGTGATAAATAGCTCAATACAGTTAAAGATTAATTTAGCTACTAATCCATACACAAAATCTGTCTTTCTCACCTTTATTATGACTGATAACTTTAAAAATCCTAATGATACTCTTCAATGAAATAAAATAGCAGAAGTTCAGACTAGAAATTAGGAAAAGCTTTTTCACCAGATGGGTAGCGCAGCAGTAGAACCTGTATGCCTACAGAGGCTGTGGGATCCCTATCGTTGGGTGTTTCCAAGACTCAACCAAAGACATGGATGACAGCGTGCTGGTGGCAATCTCACTTGGAGCAGCAAGTTGGCTAGAGACCTCGGGAGGACTCTTTCAAACAGTATTTCTATGATTATAAGGTATAAAAAAATTATTTGCACGTAGGGAGTAGAACATGAGCATTTTGCATGGTTGAAAAAAGTTTAAAGTTACAGCTTGTTTAATGGTATTTGAGATAATTTTGTCCTAATTTTCGTGGAGAAACATTGTTTCTCTCTAACATAGGCAATTAAACAATGAGCTATAAGAGAAAGCATTGAAGGAAGCTTTCTGTATTTATTAGTGGAATTATGTGAAAGAAATAAATGGACTTTCCATTCTGGGAAGAGCAATTGAAGTACAAGGATTTAAAAATCTCAGTTTGCACAATCAATTTACAAGCATCATGTTCATAAGATTTAAATGCAACCTGAACTGACATACAGTCATAGAAAACGTCATCATAGTTATGTCAAGCTCTTCAATGCCTGTATATTAATCTAATCCTTTTACACATTAAAAAACAGGGTGGTTTTTGACCTCTAATTTCTCAGGCTGTGAAAGTTTGTCAACATTCTTCTTTGTTCACACAACAATCAAATAGTGTAACTGGAACTCTAAAGAATAACTCCATTAACGTAGATAGCTAGGCTTGCCTGTGAACAGAAGCATTTAGACTCTAGTGGTAGAAACAGAATTATGCCACCACTGTATATTTTAAAAATATGATGCTCAAAAGAAAATTCCAGTGATATAGACAGGAGAGTCCGTAGCAGCCCCTCAGAATAAAGAAAGGGCCCAGAAAGTTGTATATCATGTTCTGCAACATATACTTTGCCAAATGTGCTATCAAATTCAGAAGATGTAGGCTGCAGTATTTCTGGCTAATGCAAATGATCTTTTACAGACAATGACTATCTATGCCGTAATGAAACAAGGGCATACATATCTCTGAAAAACATAGTTGTGGGAATTTTCCATAGGGGAAACAATGATTTGTTAGACTGATCAGTCCTTAGTTAGCCAGGGCTTTAAAGATCAACACCCGGATCTTAAGCTCCACCTGAAACTGCCAAGCAGGAAACTGCAGTTTGCAAAGCATAGATTTCATGGACTTGCAGTGTTCTACTTAGCAAGTGTGGTGCTGTATTCTGCTCTTAGTTTCTGGACGGGTTTCACAGGGAGGGGTTTGCTGTGTCAATTTTGTCTGAAAGTGAGGTGGGCATAAGTTATCATTGTGAGATATACTTGGAAAAAAGATCCTAATTTCTTGCTGAACAGATCAGAAGAGTAATTTGGCTATTCTAGAAAGGTAATTAACCAGAGACAACTGGGACAGCTCAGGCACGGCCTATTTCTATCCTGACGTGTTCATAGCCTGTTGAATATCTCACCTATTGTAAGTCTTTTACAAAGCACTGTGGCTTTTTGTTTTGAACATAACAGTATTGGTGCATAATTAAATGTTGTTAATCAAGCTAGCATTCATTTTCACGTATTGAAAACACATTTGTTAAGAACAAACAAATGAAAACAAACAAGCAAAAACATCTGGATGCCTGCCTGGGTCCTGTGGAAGCTACCATTTTTTTATCGTTGTTTTTTTTTTTAACAAAGCCTATCAAGAGTACTAAAGTTATGCACATGTTTCAAAACAATAGCAAAATCCTGTCCAACATAATATGCCATGGAAAGTAGTCTCTAACGATAGATCTAGTCCTAAAATTAATTTCATTGTGTGCCTTTTGTTTATTTAGCGGTAGGTTCTTAGAAATATATCTCCAATTTCACTAAAGAATCCTGTAATTAGGAAATGACTAATCAAAATACCAGATCTGGAATATAGGCCAGCTCACACCTCATGGAGGATAGGTGTTCAGCCTCAGCTTTGGCTAATGAGCTTACCTGCTCTCAGCTGTGCCTGCCCCAGAGATTAAAGAAGCAAGTATGTGCCTCAGCCAAGAAGGGCAGCGTCTGGAAGCACCTTGGTGAAAGAAGTGGGGCTCCAAAAAATGAGGTGGCTTGATGAAGCGTCCAGCCTTCTGCAATATTCTTTGGTCAGGAGAATAATTGAGGTAGAATTTATGACTGCATTAAGCTCTGAGCAAGAAGTGTCTGGTGCAGACAGGATGTGGTGTTCCACTGTACAGCAGCTGGTACAGATTGCCTTAAAAAAATTATAACACTTCAACTCTGATCTAAAATATGAGTTGTATTTCCCTCATGGCTAATCCCCTCTCTGTGACCTGGGGGATAATGAATTGTTTTTCTCTCTACTGCAGGTGGTCAGTAGCCTTATCACCTCTCCCTTTGGTACCCGTGGAGTGCAAGAGGGTGTTAAGAATCACTCATTCCTTTCAAATTGCATAATTCATTAGCTGAATGAAGTTAAATGCAGAGCAATTGTTTTCAGCTAGTCTTGGAATCTGACTTCTATTTCAGAGCCGCAGATGGGTTTTGCGGTTCAAAAGCTTGTTTCCCTCTTCCCACACATAAGCTATTGCGAGTCAGCTGGGCTTCATTTAGAGGTCAGCGGCACTGAGAAGGTGTCCCCATTCCCTTTTCTCAGAGCCATACAATGCTGTACACTTCTTTTTATGCGCTGGTATTTGCTCTCTCCTCGATGAGCTGACTCAGCTCTAACACTGGCTAAGTTAGCTCTCAGCTGGTTTGGCACCAAAGTTGTTTTAAGGGAAATGGCAAGCATGCATGGTTGAGAGGAAGCAGTATTGCGCCATTGCATCCATTCAATTGTCTCGTGAAATGTTTTACTGACTGTGTCAGTTGACCTAGGAAAAGTCATGACCTTCTGTTGGAATCTTACTCTGACAGTACCTTGCTTATATCTTTAGGCTACCATGGCTGTTACTGAAACATGAGTGTGAGCCCTCAGGAGACATGAGTTTGTCAAATGTCTACCCACGTGTAAATGTAACAAACGATACTGCTCCTCTTGAAGTTATGTCTTTGTGCTGTATTGAAGCTGTATAAAGGCACTCCTGTTAAGCCTTTCTTTAGGGATCAAGACATTACACTTCATGTGTAAAGTGCTTCTGATAAACCAGCTTTCCCAAAATCTGCAGGATCATTTATGCCCATAATCACCTGAAAGAAAAGCTATTAGTGCTTTTACTTAAGTGCTTCTTAATCCTTGGTTCCATTTTGCAGTGTACTGTAGAGGATCTCAGTTCTAGCAAAGGAGAAATTTTAATTTTTCACAAACTGAAGGGAAGCTTCTTTTTACATTGTTTTCCATCCCTTTGTCATTTTTGCATTTTGGTACTTGAGGTATTGCTGTTTGTACACACTTTTGCATTGGCTGCAGACACAGTGTTTACCAAAAATTTATTGACTGTGGTAGCAGTCTTGAGACAGAAATATTTGTCAGCTTCTCAACGACATTTTGGTCTTGTCAAGAGAGACTGTTAGAAATGGGGAACCTGCTGTTGACAGTTTGTGATATTGCGCTTTTACAACAGAGTGTAGAGTTAAGTATTCCCATTGTCTTTTCCTTCACTTCCTGAGTGCTTAATGGATACATTTAGGTACGAGCTTTCTATTTCCATGGTACAACTAAATAGTTTGTCATTTGCAAAGGAAATGAGAAGTGTCATAGAAGTGATGATTCTCTCTCAGATGAACTTGTTCCTATGCTAGCTGGGAATTAATCTATTTTGGTTTCGCAGTTCTAGAAAGGCAAAAGGTTCCTTTAGATCAAATCAGCATAGATGTTACAAAATTTGTGTAAAGTTTATTTTTCTCTGAAATTTGGTTTTCAAAACGCTTTAGATGACTCAAGCAAAATGCTTTGAATGCCAAACTGGAATTAACCGTAGGTTAGTTCTTATAGGAGCAAGCCTACAAAAGATGTGCTGAACAAGCTCATTTAGCTTGACTTTGATTTTAATTTTCAGAGGCATCAGGAACATAAAGTGTATGTTATCAATCTTGGTTGTGGCATTTTTAGCATTTTTAATGGAGTCCAGCAGAACACAATTATTTAACAACCCAAACTTACATGCAAATAGGCAAATAGAGTCTTCTTTCAGCAGTTTAAAAAGGAGTTATCTCATTTTGATTAAAAGATCTTACAAACCTAGTAGCTTTAAAGACATCTTGAACTGTCCCAGCCCTTGAATGATGTACATACTTTCTAAATATAAATAGGATGACCCATCTTCTGTCTTTTTCTGTGCTCTTATATCATACGCATTAAAGCTTTGGTACACTTCAGCACAGGTGTGGAGGATTTACTTACCTACCATTGACAAAAAAATCTTCAAAACTATGTTATCTAGCACTTTCTACTATCTTTACATTATTTCTGGATAATAACTAGTTTTACATATTAATTCTACTTAACATAGAGTCTACCATGACACAAACCCTTTTATTCTCAAAGTAGATACTTAAGCTAACTGGACAATATTGTTGTGGATTGACCTTGGCTGGCTGCCAGATGCCCACACAGCCGCTTTCTCACTCCCCTTCCTCAACAGGACAGAGGGAGAAAATAAGATGGAAAAGCTCATGGGCTGAGGTAAAGACAGGGAGATAATTTACCAATTACCGTCATGGGCAAAACAGACTCGACTTGGGGAAAATTAATTGAATGTATTGCCAACTAAAAATAGAGTTGAATGGTGAGAAACAAAGACAAAAACTAAACCATCTTCCCCCCACCTCGCCCTTCTTCCCAGGCTCAACTACACTCCATTCCCAACTCCTCTACCTCCTCCCTGCTGTGAGCAGCACAGGGGGGATGGAGAATGGGGGTTGTCGTCAGTCCATAACAATTCCTCTCTGCTGCTTCTTCCTCCTCACACCTCTTCTCTGCCCCAGCCTGGGGTCCCTCCCACTGGCTGCAGTCCTTCCAGAACAGCTCCTGTGTGGGTCCTCTCTATGGGCTGCAGTCCCTCAGGATAAGCCTGTTCCAGCGTGAGTCCTTGCTGACAAGACCTTGTTTCAAAGTATTGAAGGAGTACTCTCTTTTTTGTGGTTTATAACAAGTTTTATAGCAAAAACAGTTTGCTAAAATTAAATTTGTGAAATCTTTTGACAAATCTTCATGTTTTAGACCATAAATCACCTAAGGATTTTGCTGTGGTGTAAAAGGGACAATTTAGGAATATAGCTACATCAGACCATCGAATGTACACAGTGTAGGAATAAGTTTGTGGATATTTGAGTTTTGGTGATCTAGTGAATAAGGAGTCAAAATAGATGGGTCATGAAGCATGATTAAGGTTCTAAGCAATCTTGTATCGCTCTAGAATACTATCTCCATCCACAGTCACTTCTGTTGACTTACTCATTAGAATGAGTGATATAATCACCTTAACCTAAGATGGGGAGAGTCTGTCCCTCTTACTTGATTGTGATAGAGCAACCCCCTATAGTTTTAGCATTTGTTTAATGGAGAGCAAATATAAGTGGGAGACAGCAACAAACTGAACATTGATCTTGTGACTTCTTTTGGCCAATAACCTGTGTGGTAGTAGTTGGCATCAGGTTAGAGAAAGATAGCTGTACAATAATTTACTCCTCAGTAAGTCTCCACCTTTAAAAATTAGAGATTAATTTTAATCTTGAAACTATAGCTTTTTATCCTACTTTTTTAGAAAATGCATATGTAATAAAGGAATGCTTTAGTTGTGTAAGAGTACCTTGGTTTTAGTTGTAAGCCAATGGAAAATGTTGCCTGGTCTACATCAGTGAAGAAACCTTTGGGCTATTTGGTAAATAGCTGGGGTGAGATTGTAAAAGTAAACCATCACAGTGACATAATCCCCCAGTACATTGTTTTAGCAGGAAAAAAGCGACTGCTGTAACTGTCTTAGGGATGTTATGAAATTGCAATATGGCATGAGAAATAACAGCTGAGGGGAAAGGAGGGGTGTGTGATAATCCATAAAGATGTGGCCTCTATTATGAAAATTATTGAGAACTTCTGCTCTAAGAGAGCATTTCTTTACTGTGTTTGTATTATTTGTCCTATTATTTACATCAGAATGGAAGCACCAAATGCATTGATTACACAGGAGCTGTTAATAAAACTTCTAAAGCCTGAAACTTAAGAAATAAATGCTTTTGTACGATGGGTTTCTTATAAAATAAGCTTCTTATTGTCTGCAACTTCTTTTTTTTTTGCATGGAATCGCTCTTAAAATTACTCCTATCCAGATATCCTAAAATACTTATTTAATACAGTCGCAGAAATGAATTGTGTCTATTTTCCTAACGGAATTTTTCAGCTAATCAAAGGCAGATCACATGTATTATGTACATGATATTCCTTTTTAGGTGTCAGTTTGAGTGGAAGTTTGTTTTGTTTTTGTGCAAATGTACCTCAACAGATACAAAAGGAATACATGTAATTGAAGAGAATCCTAGCAGGAACCAGAGATGAGTTAACAGCGTTCGGCTGTTCTTCATTCATTGTGTTACTTTAATTTCTTTCACACCACTTTCCTTGTCATGAAGAATTTGGAATGTGCTTCATTTACAGACATCTCTTTAGCAAGCTTTTTATTTTTCCAGTATTATGGTGACAATGTGTCTTGGCTCACATTTATTCTTAAGGAGCTACAGAGGTCAAGAGTGTGACACATTTAAAAAAGGAAAGCAACTATTTAGAACAACACTTGAGCATATGCTAAATTCATCCCTATTCAGCAGATGCTTTTAAAAGATGCTCTCAGTAGAGAAGCTGTCTAGCCTCAAGGCTGAAATTCCAAATACGCAAAAGTCAGTACTTTTCAAAAAGTAGTTGGCACCTACCTCCCCTGTTGATTTGAATGGGATTTTCCGGTGCTCAGTAGTTCTGAAAAAATTGTCCGTTTATTCTGTGGCTAACTTTTTATCCCCACATGCAGGGATATGAAGAGTTTTAAGCAGTTTATCAGGATCTTGAGCAGAGCGCTAAACTTAGGAATTCCCTTAATTACCCATGGTCTGCCAGAGAGGCTCTGCAACTTTTCCCAAACCTGTGATCTCTGATTTGAGGCGTCCAACTAGTGCTTATTAGAGTAGTGCACCTCTAATTAGGTGAAACTTTAATTTAAGACTTTGTGCATTGTGAATGTTCAATGCCTTTCAGAACTGGATGTCTCATTTTGGATATCCAATGAAAGAGGTTAAATCTTGATATGGCAGTCTCAAATATTCAGTTTAGTGCTTCGAAATATATAGGCAAATAAAGTTAAGAACACTCTTTTTGTTTATAATGTTTTCATTAACATATATAAATTTGAACTGCTTATAAAGCAAATGTTATCCTCTCATTTAGACAGATTTAATTTTGGAAGGATGACTAGGTACCCTGGTTACAACTGTTTAGTATGTTATTTAGATAAAAATGCATCTGGAGTATTTGTATTCTAAGTGTTTCAGCATTCCATGAGGTAAAAAATGGAACTGAGGGGTAAGTGACATAAAAGTGTAACAGTTCTTTAGGCCTAAGATAACAATGCAAAAAAATCCCCCAGTTGCTATAAATTTTAAAATAGGCATAAATGATTTGTATCTGAATAGCTTACACCCTCATAAGTATTCTTAAAACTCTTGTGTAAACAATTTTAAAAAATCTAATCAAAACCATAAGCCTTTAAGTGCAGAAAAGTTGGATGAAATCAAAGTAGAAGAAAATAACAAAGAAACACAAGCAAGGTGGGATGTGTTGAAAGGTAAATTGCACTCATTATAATTGCACTCATTATTGAAAGGTAATATGCAGTTATTATAAGTAATCATTGTTATGTCTTGGGTAGGGGAGAAAGTATATAAATAGGGACATACAAACTCTATCTGAAAATAAGAGCTGTATTGACAATACAAGATTGTAAAAATTATAGAATGAAGCTGACATTGTAATACAGAAAGTGAAGGGAAGGTGAAGATGGAAAATGAAAGGAAATGTAATTACATGGGAGGTTAAGTCATTTAAAGAGTAATTTCCACTGCATCCAGAATAAGAGAGATTCTGGGGAGAAGAAAGCAGGGGTCTCCAACAGATGGCAAGAATCATTCAGACACTGACATTGTTGAAGAAAAGAAATGCATTCTTTGTCTCACTATTTACAATGGCAAATTTAGGACAGATGTCTGAAAGACAAGCATTTTCAGGAGTCTTGAAGGGGAATATTAAGGGAAGGCAGAAAAAGAAATAAAATAAAAAATTGATCTCTAACTGGCTGATTTAAAAATAAAGCCAAGTGAACTGGATCCAACCTGAAAGTATGAAGAAAATTGTGAATTAGTTTGACTGGTATATTTTGAGTAGTATGGCCAAACTGTCTGTGAATTTTCTTTATTGATTTCAAACTGTGATTCAAAATATGTCCTGACACAAACAACTACAAAACAGCCAACAGACTACTTATTGGAAGAATTGAGAATTTTATACGAAGGAAATAGTACAAATGATACAGAGATGTTGATCAAACTTGGAAAGAATTAAAGACAGGATTTTTTTAAAAGCTATTTCCTTTCACAGCTTGATTTTGGTTTTCTGTCCATGTTATGTCTTCCTCCAACTTATACTCTTATAATCTATCTAGCCTGACACAGAGACTCATAAGAATTTTATCGCGTAGTAGGAACTATCCAAAGGACATAATTCCATTACTGCATCTTTGACGTGTCCTTGTCTCTTCCTTGGTTCTGTCTAGCCTAAATCTCCTTTGTAGAATTGTTTTAGTGTTTTCAATTATTCTTTCGCATTACTTGAATTTGAAAAAAAAGAATATTTTTATTAGGCTATGGTGGCTTGCCCTTGGCAGGCTGCCAGATATCCACCCAGTTGCGCTCTCACTCCCTCCCCGCAACAGGACAGAGTGGGGGAGAAAACATGATGAAAAATCTCCTGGGTTGAGTGAAAGACAGGGAGATCACTTACCAATTGCCATCAGGTGCAAAACAGACTCGACTTGGGGAAAATTAATTGAATGTATTGCCAATTAAAAATAGAGTTGGATGGTGAGAAACAAAGACAAGAACTAAAACACCTTCCCCCCCTGCCCTTCTTCCCAGGCTCAACTTCACTCCATTCCCTTCTACCTTCTCCCTTCTGTGAGCAGCACAGGGGGATGGGGAATGCGGTTGCAGTCAGTCCATAACAATTCCTCTTTGCTGCTTCTTCCTCCTCACATTTTCAACTGCTTCAGTGTTGTGTCCCTGCACGGGCTGCAGTCCTTCCAGAACAGCTCCCATGTGGGTCCTCTCTATGGTCTGCAGTCCCTCAGGATAAGCCTGCTCTGGTGTGGAGTCCTCCACAGGCTGCAGAGTGGATACCTGCCCCAACAGGGTCTCTTTCACAGGCTGCAAGACAATCTCTGCTCCAGCACCTGAAGCACCTTCTCCCCTCCTTCTTCTCTCACCTTGGTGTTCACAGGATTATTTCTCACACTTCTTTTTTCCTCACTCTCACTCCCCCGTGCAGCATTTTGCCCTTTTTTAAACATGCTTTCCCTGAGGTGCTGCCATCATGGCTGAGGGGCTCAGCTGTGCCCTGCGGTGGGTCCGTTGGCTCTGGCTGGAACCAGCCGTGTCCGGCACAGGGCAGCCCTGGCCTCTTCTCACAGAGGCCGCCCTGCAGACCCTCCATAGCCACCTACACCTGATACTGAGAAAGCTGGGAAAAACAGGCAAGTTTTTTTGGGCATAATTCTCTCACTAAATCATGTAAGAGGAAGCAAAACCCAGGGAAATAAAGTGAGAGAAATTATATCTAAATTTCATTTTAATTATGAAAAATTAATTATATCCATGAGAGACAAAACAGTAGTTAATACAGTGAAAGCTTTTGGCCAGAGCATGGTGTGATATGTTTTAGCCATTGGTGGAACCGTCAAGACCAGAAGACACTCATAAACCATTATAATCTATCAGCTGAATTTTCCTTTGACAGAAATGCTAATAATACTTTATCTATATCAGGTGCTGTAATTAAAAATATTTTTTCCTTCAGACCTTACTTTTCTTGTAGTGTTAAAGCTTATGAGTACAACACCACTACTTCAATTTTATTAATCTTTTATCATATAATTAGTTTCTTAAATTTCTTAAGATCTGTTATCCTGCATTTAACTGTACTTTTCCAAGAGGTTAAAAGAGCACCCAACCAGTACTCTTCCTAATTGTAAAAATGTTGGCATTTTTCCTCCAGAATGTGTATGTATCCTTTGTATTTTCTTCAGTAATGTAATATGACTGTGTGCTGTTCTGTAAGGATTGGTTGGTGTTTTCTGTTATGGTATAATGTGTCCTGGAAGAGAACAAATATGCAACTTTTCTAGGAGTGTGGAAAAAATGCAAGGAAGGGCCTGAGAATGTGTTTAGAAGGGACCAGTCACCCGGCGTGTAGACTCGGCAGCCAAGCTGTCCCTCCTGTCAGGAAACGGAGGCTGCTGTGAGTTGTGGAAATCATGTTTTCAAGCCAGTGTTCATGTGAAAAAATTGCAGAGACTATGCTTTTGTTGTGAAATAGTTGATTTTTAACTCCTGATACTTGAACTAAGGAGAAAACAGCTTGTAGATTTCCCTGCTGGGCGGATTCCAAAGGGTAGATCCTAGTTCCTGGCATCTATTGAAGTTTGTCAGAAGAAAATCACTTATTGGGTTGCTTCTTCTGAGTTACGGAGAAAGCATCTGAAATGCAATATCAGATGTTCAGTCCCAAGTGGACTGTACATGAGAAATTTATAGCTGGAGGGAGGCCAAGAAAATCTGTCCACCTTCTGTTTTAATTGAAATGAAAAATGTACCAAGATTTCATAGTAAATTAAGAGAGGTATTAAAATTAAAAAGTGCGGCAGGTGAGGAGAGGAAAGGCTGTTTCTTTCAGGCAGGCTAATGTCCAGAGCTAGTTCATTGCATGGCCTCAAACATCCAGAAGCAACAACCACTGTTGGGTGAGGAATTGTGACCTTATCATTACAGGGATGGTTGAGTGTTTTAAAACTAAAATGATTAGTCAAGCTTAAGTGACAGTTCCAGTTGCATTTCTTTGGGGCTGCCATAAACATTGCCTTTCAGGAAAGAAAGTAGGTCGCTGTTTTCAGTCCTTTAGTTCAGTTCGCTTTGTGCAGATGCAGTCCATAGGTAGTGCAGTCTGGGAACAATCTGAAGAGGAGAGAGGGAAAGGGAAAATGTGTTCTTTAAATTAGTTTCATCAGCACTGAATATGAAACTGTAGACTTGCATTGCAATTGTTGGAGTAGAAGGAAGCCCTTTTTTACCAGTTCAGTCCATCTGGCAATAGCCGCTGATAAACAGAAAACTCTTAGTTTAGATGAATGTCAGAAATGACCCATATAATCAGGCACCATGCTGTTCTGATCAAAAGCTTTTTCACATGTTGTTATTCCCTTTCACTGCTCTTCCCCCCCCCGCCAGGTATTGCCAAAACTAGTTTATGTGCCTTGTATTCCCCATAATTAATGAATCTTCACTGGAGAAAAGAAGTAAATAGGTTGAGGCTTTCTATGTGTATTTGGCATTTGTCTCCTTCTCTGGTCTGTTTCCTGCTTGGTTTGTAACATGTTTAGTACTGGTATGTTATACCATCAGTTGGATTAGCATTCTGGCACCACAGGGCCACATTAGCCTGTACACATGGAGCAGAATTTAGCAATTTGGTAAAATAGTTATGCATTTTGAGGTTTACTACATTCTTTTCTTATGTCTGTGGCTGTTTATCAGTGTAATTATTCACATTTTCTGTTTATTTGGAAAAAAAAAGAATATTGTTATTCTTACTAAAATATATTTTTACCTTATCTCTTTAATCTTTTTATTTAAATACCTACTCCTCATTAAATAAGCAGTCCCTTTTGCTTGTATTTTAAATAGCTTTTCTCCTACTTTTAATGTCCTTTAAAATAAATTATCCCTTGCTCTGTAGAATGCTGTGTCTATATCACTGTTTACCTACGTACAGAGCAATTTGGCACTGAGCAGGCTTGCCTGTCTGAAAGATATGTTCCATCTATCACAAGCTATTGGGCTTGATGCAAGAATTAATGGAGGGACTTGCTTTGTGTAAATGATAAGAATAGAGAATCTTTGAGTTTTCTTCTGGTCTCAGTTTAGGTGAAACAACCGTGCTCTGAAATAATGTGTTACAGTATGACCAACTTATACAGTTGAGTGGAACTTGAGAGGTCCCCTGCAAAGCAATAAGGATGTGTCTGCCTGCTGCTGGGTTAGGGGTCTGTGGGCTAGCTTGGAGAGGGCTGATGCGTCTGTGCTCTGCAGCTCCGTGTGGTGTAAGTGAGCCAGTGGGGGGTTGTTCCTGAGCTCATTAGTCCTGTGCAGAACTAGATGTGTATGAACACAAGGTAGCTTTCCTTAATTTACCAGAGAAGGTTTTTGAAACTGCAGCACTTGTTACTACTGCAGTGAGAATCTGGGATGTATATAACACTGTGATACAACAATTGCTATTACCCTGAAATTATGCTTTTTGACTCAGAGGTGTGGAGGGTATGGGACACTCACCTGTTGCACTGTAATTTACTTGCTGGGTGAATGATGGAACAAAAAATAGAAGAGGTGCATTGAGGGCCTGTGTTAAAAAGATGAGGTTCTAACCCAGGCACCTGTTTTCCAGAAGAGTGTTCCAGGATATGGATGTGCCTGGGATTAATACTGAACTGATGTCATTTTACAGGAATGCAAGATTCACAGAACTGAAGATGGATCATAATTCTGTTGCAAGGACAGGTCCTGGGTTTAGTCCCTCCTTCCATCTCTCTTTGTTTTAAAAATTCTTGTATAATTGCTATAAAATTACATCTTCTTGGCCATGAATGTTGAATTCAGTGCTGTGTTGTCCAGCCACGGAGTACTCCTAAAAAATCAGATAGCTCCAAGGAGCTGTAGCGCTTCAGGATTGTGTGAATTTTAAAAGGTCTAAAAAAGCCCATCACATGATCTCAGCCAAAATGTCACTGCTTCTTGACACATGCTATGGCAGGGACTATTTTGCAATTATGCCTCAGGAGATACATGATGATTTTGTGAATCATTCTGTTGAAATTCCACTTGTGTAAGCTCTATGTGTCCCCCCTTCCCCCAATTTAGGATAACTTGATTTATTTAAATAACTTTAGTGTGAAATTTTTGTGGGTAGGGGAGACCCAGAATTTTGAGTGGGTATGTTATCCTCTTATCACAACAGTTACTGAAAATGTAGTCCCAGCATCAGCAAAAGAACGTAGGCAAGAGATAACTGTGGGGAGGTTGGCAGTTTAAAAAATTTCTGCTGTAAAAGCTTCAATATTTTTAATCTTTAAATCAGAACTTTTGTGTTTTCTTGTTAAGCTTTCCCAAGTAATAAAAATGTTATAAAAAAAAAATCTTTGCAGTACAAATAAATGCCAATGAGTTTGTTCAAGTACAAAATGCAATGCAAAAAATTGAGGGAGATTTTATATTTTTATAGCGGGTCAAGATACTGTGCAAAAGTCATAAAGTGAGTAGTCATTAAAGAGATGGCATTTTTTAAAAGAAAACTTTGTGATTCTGAAGTGAATTTCCTTCCCTTCCCTTCACCTTTTTACCCTTTCTCCTTTTCCCTGGAAAGCTATTTTAGTATCACCAGATTTTGGTCTCACAGCCTAACAGGTAGATTTGAGATCATCCTGGTGCTATTTTTCAAAAAACACCTGTACAACTTCAGAGCAGAAGTTGCACTGAAAATCATTGGCATGTGGTACTAACTCATATAGTCACTTTCGAAAACTGCACTCTGCAGTTTTAAAAGTTTTCTTAATTTGGAGGCTCACCACTTTTTTGGTGATCTCCCAGCATTTACTTTTAATTCTGAATGGAGAATCTGTCCCTGAATTATATGGAAAAATGTGATTCCTGGATGAACAGATCCATTAGTCACTGTACTGTGGGAATGAGAAGAGGCTGTAGCAGAAAATGGGTGTATACTGGTGCTAAGATTTCTTGTTGGAAGTACTGTGATGGGGGGAATCTTAACATGGGGACTTGCAGACATAGTTTTAGCTTGATTAGAATGAGGGGGCAGACTTGCTTTTATTTCAGTGGGGCAAGATTCAATTCCGTAGTTTTTGTTGAGATTTCTGGAGAGGGAGAAGACAAAGACGGAAACTTTGAGTATACTCATCAGGCACTGAAAAAATAGGGATTGTTTTTTACCAAGTCTAGGTAAAATTTGAAACCCAGCTTTTTTGTTCATCTCTTCAAAGACGTTGCAACTTGAAAAAACTCTGATGAAATTTTTCTTCATTATGCTTTGCTTTCTGTACTCTTATGTGAGGTTGCATTAGTTCATAGATACCAGAATTTGCCACTAGTGCATTTAGACAGTGAAGACCATGTCTAGACTGAAATGCGAGGAAGAGACAGACTTGCTGAACCCTTAGAACTGCATCCTGTGTGCTTTACATACCCAGCTTTTATCAAGTTGTGAGGTCGGGTGTAAATGACCCACACATTTCTTGGAAGAAACCAGCCCCAAAATGTCTGATGATGGAAAGGATCTACCCCATTTGGTACTACCTATGTCCAGTTTGCTCAGATAATGAGAACAGGATTGCTAAGGCTTGAATGTGCTCAGGAGTTTTCCCCCTTCAGAAGGCTAGAGTTGAGATGGTCATTTAGCATGAGTTTGATTTGTTTACAGCATGATTAGTGGCAGAGTCTGGTCTTGAGAATGGGCTGAGGTCCCTGCTTATTGTACAACGTGGATATGCTCTGAGTGTGAAAAAAATGCTGCCGGAGCCTGACTAGATGGCCTAGAAAGGCCTTCATCAAAGTAGGGAGCTTTCATAAATATTAGATTTTAATAGTTTGTTCTTGATAAAAACTCTGAATTTGGTGTATGGCTTATGAAACTCACTCTTAAGAACTTCATGTAGTAAGTTAACCTGCTGATCATGCATAGCTGAGCGAGCCTACTACACATGACAGGGCATTAGCAGAGAAAGGTTGCTCTGGTAGATCAAGAATGGGACAACAGTTTAGGACAGGGTAGGTGTTCAACCTGTAAAATCAGATAATTCTATGCAGTAGGATACAGAAGAAAGACTGTGGCGGTAAAACTATGACCTTGGGGAAAAAAGGTAAGCAAGTTGATGATTTTGGCAGGAAAGCCAGCTGCAAAGTAGAATGGTAGCAAAAAGAGAAACTTTATGGAAACACCAAAACCAGAGCAGCTTCAGAACCCAATTAGCCTTAATTTTTTGTATGCCTTCCATTCTTAGTTTCAGCCAAAGTTGGATGTATCCAGGCTATTCTTAAGGTGTGTTCATCCAACCTGTGTCAGAAAGAAATTTGTTTTGTGTTATTTCTAGTCCAGTTTTGTAGCGAGTCAGAGGATTGAGAAAACATCTAACAGTTTATCTGGGTTTTCCAAACTAAGCTGTCAAGCTTCTCCAGATTCCTTTTTTTCTTAGATACTTATTTTTTGACAGTATTATAATAACATTATGGAATGTCATCTTATCCGTGAGGTATAGGCATTGCTAATATATACTGACTGGTCAATTTAATATATGCTTTGAACCAACTATTAAATGGTGATATTTTTGTTCTAAATATATTGTTTTGATTTCACAGGTGCCTGCATAAATATCACCAACAGCCAGTGCCAAATGCTGCCATATAACTACACCACTATAACTTCAGTTCTTTCCATTGTCAAAAGTATTGAAATGGAAAAGTTCCTGAAGTTCTTCAGTTATCTCAATCGTCTCAGCTGCTATCAACACATCATGCTGTTTGGCTGTAGTCTTGCTCTTCCTGAATGCGTCAGTGACGGTGATGACAGGTATTTGGGAATGAAAATCAGTCAGTGACTAGAGCCAATTGTGGTAAAATAGTCTCTGTCTAATCAGACAAGGGAAGATCCAAACTAAGCCTATGACCTTCTCATTGCAAAACTCCTGTCTGTCACAGCTATTCACAACATTTCTGCCATGATAAGCCAACTGCAATAGAGTACTCTTAGAAAAAATATTGCCACTGTATGGAATAAAACTGTGATATTAGGGCAGACAGGCTTATTTTCTTAAAAAAGGCTGTCCAAAATCCTTGTACCTCATTTTTCCAATCTGGATGTGCCAAAATGGAATGCTTTGTAACAGCATAAATGCATTGGATATTTATAGTATTGGCATAAAGTGTGGTGGCTGTTAGTTAAATTAAACTTCACATTTTTTTAGTCTTTTCCTTCAGAAAAGTTAATATTTTAAATATATTATGGTTTTAGATTAGCAGGATGTATTCAGAGTGACTAAACTGTTTTGGAAGCTTAAGAAGCATGTCTTGTTTTCTGCATTTACATAATTACACAGCATTAGTATCATGTGCATGCACTTTTTTCATTGAGTTTGATTTGAAAAATTTAACAGCGCTAAAATCAAAATACAGCACANCAATCTTTGATGTTTCTGGAGGGGGAAGAGAGAGGGTAGGTTTCTTTCTCCTTATTTTCATTTCTCCTTATTTCCAATTTCTCCACTGCAAAATTCAGCAGAAGAGAATATGGCAATTGAATAAGTGATTCGGTTAACATAACAAGAACCAAGAAGCTGAAAGCTGTGCAGTTTAGAAGGGATAGCATACTTATGAAAAAAGTTCTATGAGATGAGGTAAGCTAGTCTAAAATATAGTTGCCAATGAAAGGTAGAGTCCCACTCAAGGTGATATATGCCTGCCATTTCCATTGCACCAGAGTGAATCTTGGACTGGCCAATTAAGCTCACTAAACTGACAGAAAATTAACCCAGGAAAAAAAGTGTGCAGATGATTATATGGATAGGATTAGGGTGGAGGTAAGGTGGCATGGGTAATGGTGGAATGAGACTGACCATTAGACTGGCTGAGCTGTTTAATCCAAATATACCTGTGTGCGTATCTTTGTTAGACTACCAAAAACTATTTTCAATTAACCCTACTTAATTCAGTGCATGATTAATTATAGCCCCCTGCTCCAATTCAGTATTACAATTGTTCCAGTTAAAGAATCTGATAACATACAGCCTTAAGCTACCTGCTGTCTCTAGAAATCATAGAACAAAATAAGAAAAGTGGGTTCAGGTAATAGGTTGATGCATTTAAACGTTCAACAACAGAAGAGGCCATTTCTCTCTTGCTTCACTTACTCCACCTTGTTTGGAATTTGACTTTCACCAACCTTTTGAGAGTGAGTGGTGCATGTCAAAAGTGCAAAGCTCATAAATCAATCAAATAAATAGAGTCATGAAAGGATAAGATTTTTATGTTTCCTTTTCCTTTTCTTTCCTGAAGACATCTTTCTTGCAGGGCTTTCATTATGACAGCTGCCTTGCTAATTGAAAAAGAATAGAAGTTAAACGAATGTTTGGAATGTGAAGGTTTTTGCTCTGGTTTTGGGTGGCAACCAAAATATTTTGAGGTTCAAGAGTCAGGGTTTTTCTTTGTGTGGGTTGTTTTTTTTTTTCCCCCCCACAGCAGCAATCTTCTCCCATGAATTTTTAATGTTAAACTGGAACTGGGTTTCCGTGTCCTGGTTTATGTTCTGGAGGTCACAATGCCCCCCTCTATTCTTATTTTAAAATCTTTTTTGTAGAAGATGTTGTGGCCCCTGCAGGCTGATTGGGAAGAAAGTCCAATGTGAAACTGTAAATGATGCAGGATTACATTAGAATCTGACTTCACTTTAAGTAATCATATGTCTCCAGAGTGTGTCATGGGTGACACTGAAAATGTAGGCTGAGTGGCAGCTACAGGAAGAACCATAAGGGTGGATTGACAAAGTGCTGGTTTGTTAAATCTAGTTTGCTAAACCTGAGTTGTCCTAGTTTAACTTCTGCTTTCTTCTTTAAAGAGAATACTTTTTTTCTGTAAGCAACTGAGTGATTTTTGTGATTATTGTTTTTCTTGTAGTACCCAGTTATGGCAGGCAAACAGAACTATTTCAAAGCCAAGCATAATGATTTTAAGAAGCATCATATCTGCATAAAGNTGTAGCGCTTTTTTCGGACTATGGTTGTTTTTAACATACAGTATCACAAAACATACACTAGTATGGAGAACAAGTGTTACTGACATTGTCACTAATTCCTCCAGTCAGTTACAACTGTTTCGTTCTAATTGCCAGTTGCATCTCTGAGCATAATTTTTCATCTGTTGTTTTGTATTGTTTTCATAGAATCATAGAATCATTTGGTTGGAAAAG